>APFE031052554.1:0-45149 GCA_000404065.3 Pinus taeda
TCATACTCGCAGAACCACTCTCTATGGGGAGTGAAGTAAAAAGATGCACCTGAGTCAATCAACCATGCCTCATGATCTACATGTGTACTTGAAGAAGCCAAGTACACATCCCCACCTTCATCTGAGGTGGTTTTCGCCTCTGCAGAAGGAGCATCATCAGATCCTTTCCTTTATCAGGAGCTTTAGATTTACACTCCCTTCTGAAGTGCCCTTCCTTTCCGCATTTCCCGCACACCACCTTTGTAGGTTTTCCTGGAGATTTAGATCTCCCTCTAGATTTAGATCTCCCACTCGATGACTTATTTTTGTTTCTGTTCTGGGACCGTCCTCGTACAGACAAGGCATAACCATTCTGGTTGTCCATATTTTTCCGTCTCATCTCCTCCGTCAGCAAGGCTGAGACTATTTCATCAAACTGCAAAGCAGTTGCATTGCTACCTATTGCAATAACCAGACTATCCCACGAATCGGGTAGAGAACACAACAAACTGATGCACTTATCTTCAACTGAAATTTTAATATCAATAGATGATAACTGACTTACCATAGTATTAAACGCATTCAGATGCTCTGTCACCGAGTCTCCATCTTTCATCCTCAGGTTATACAGCTTTTTCCACAGGAATAGTTTATTCACTAGAGACTTAGATTGGTACATAGTCCCTAACTTGTCCCACAGAGCCTTCGCCGTAGCTTCCCCTGATACATTCAACAATACTGAATCTGAGACACATAATCGTATCGTGCTCTTTGTCTTCTGATCCAACTTCTTCCATTCTTCATCAGTCACTCCCGTTGGTTTAGTACCCGGATCTACCGCTATCCACTGACTTTTATCCACCAACAGATCCTCAATTTTGAGTTTCCACAACTCAAAACTCTGACCATTGAACTTCTCAATCTCTATCTTTCCGCTGCTCACCATCTTCTTTCACCACCAGAATCGATCTCGCAGATCTCCCACTGAACAGGGTCTACCACAGGCCCGAGCGAAACCCCTCAGCAACAAAGGCGTCCCCTTGAAGCCAAAACAGCTCTGATACCAAATGTAGTTTTTTAACCCCGTACAGAAATTACCTGCATACGAATTCTAAATCACAGGAAAAAATAAAAATGCGAGAGCATAACACATCAAACACATATACACAGAGATTTCCCACTGGATCTCAAAACTGAGACTACCAGCTTGATTTTTCATTATGTTCCTTTCAATATTACAATACATATTTATACATGCCGAAGCATCCAATACCATGGATCGATAACCATCACATCCAAAACTATGGACCAAAAACCATCGTTCCAAAAAACATGTGTGAAAATCATGCACAAAACCATAGGTGGGTCCACCCAACCTAACATAGGGTCCAAAACCAAAATTTTCCGGGGCGCTGCCTCGGACCCCTTAAAGTGGGGTTACGGGTACCCCTCAAACCCCCTGTTAACTATGTGGAAAGAATATAACACAACCCAACACTAACTGAATCATATGTCTACTAGATATACGGTTGTTTCATTACACACAATTGTGTATACACACGGTTTCCCTTAAATGAAGTAGCGTATATGAATCTTAATATGGAAATGAAAAAGTCATATTGATTTGATAATATTGATTCAACTCCCCCTCTCAGTATTATTTCCAACAATCTCTTGCTGCCTTAGAAGGTGAAGGGTGATATGCTGAGAATTGATCGAGAAATATACATGAAGTATGTGGTGACAGAATTAAATGGCCCCAATGAACCTATAATGTTTACCAACTCTATCCTTGGGAATTATAGTTTCAATGTGTGTGTCACAAAAACCTATTTTGGGGAATTCCAGGCAAAAACAATTGAAGAAACTACAATAAACACATAGTTGGAAGCAATCCCCTGTAGTCCAACTCATGAACCAACTTGTAATATAGTAGATGATAGGACTAATTTTGTAGAAAGCAATTCAATTGGTGTAACATTAGGTTCTATATTTTGGACACTCTATTTTGATGGCTCTAACTATTGAATGTGTAGGTGCTGAGAGAATTCTTATTTACCTGCAAGGCAGAATATGAAGGCTTGCTACAGGGCCTGAAAAATCCATTGATATGAAGGTAAAAAATATTAAAGTTTTTGGTGACCCATAGATAATAGTGGACTAAGTAAGGAAGAAAATACACTACAATTTGCCACACCTAGTGAGATACCAACATGAGGTGTGGAACTTAATTGACAATTTGATTCCTTTAATATCACATACAGACCTCGAGGATAAAACCAAGATGCTGATCTGATGGCTGGTATAGTTGCAAAACTTTTTCCTGATTAGATTAAAGGATAATAAATGCTATGTTGAATTGATTTTCAGACCATTCATGCCTAATAACATCTCAAATTGGCAGGTGTTCAAAGATGACAAGAAAATCCTTGAGTTATTACACATTGAGAAGACATTCAAGAATGCGATCATTGATGAAAAAGGTCACGATAGGCTTATGAACGAGAGGGAAGATGACGAAAAGGATAAGCCCAGTATGATTCCCAAGTTAGTGTTTAAGATGGAGCACTTGTATGACCTACATGATAAGTTCAATAATCCGACCGATTTCAAAATGCATAGCTCATCCATGAAGTATGAATCAGTCAACCTTGGAAGCAAGGAAGGCTTAAAAAATGTCAATTTGGGCTTGGTGTGTTGTCCACAAGAGAAGGCTGCATTTGTCAAGCTATTTAAAGAATGCAAGGATGTATTTGCATGGACATATGGAGAATTAAAAAGCTTTGATGCCAAAATTATGCAACATGTAATTCATTTGGAAAAGGAGGCTAATCCCTACCAACAAAATCTTCATAATATGCATCCAAGCCTAGAACCGTTGGTGAAAAAAGAATTAAACAAAATGTTGGATGCTAAAATCATTTTTCCAGTTAGACACACCTGCTGCGTAGCTAATCTCATGCCAGTAAGAAAGAAAAATGCAGACATCAAGCTGTGTATTGATTTTAGAAACCTGAACAAAGCATTGCAAAATAATAACTATCATGTCCCTTCTATGGAACACACTATTCAGTCTGTTTATGTGTCTAAAATATTGTTCCTATTATATGGGTTTTCAGGATATAATCAAGTGTTGGTATCTAATGGGGATCAGCTTAAGACAACCTTAACACTAAATGGGGCACCTAAGCATATCGTAAAATGCCTCTTAGACTTATTAATGTAGGTGCCACATTCCAGAGAGCTATGGACATAGCTTTTTGAGGATCGATTAACAGATTAGTAGTGGTTTACATGGATGACATCACTGTGTATTCATATCACATAAGGGATCATATTTATCACCTGAAACAGATTTTGAAAAGATGTCAAAGGTATGGAATATTGTTGAATCCTAGGAAGCGCGTCTTATCAATCACAAAAGGGAAACTATTAGGTCATATCCTCTCTAAAGAAGGGACTTTTATTGAACTTGAAAGAATAGAGACCATCATGAGAATACAACCCCTTGCAAATAAAAGGGCAATGCAATCTTTCATTGAGAAGATCAATTTCGTTAGGAAATTTGTCTCAATTTTCGTAGAAATAGTGCGCCACATGCAGCTAATGATGAAAAAAGGCATTGTGTATAAGTGGAGTGATGAAGCCAAGAAATTGTTTCAACGAATTAAAGAGGCCATCACAGAAGCTCCTGCGTTGGCCAGCCCCGATTTCAACAAGGAATTCTTCTTGTACACTTTTGCTTCTGATGTTTGATATGCCGCAATCCTCACTCAAAAAAATGATGATGGTAATGAAGTCCCTATTTCTTATATGAGCTCTAATCTCCAGTGAGCATAACTGAACTACCTAGATGTAGAGAAATAAGGCTTTGCAGTTTTTAAAGTCATAAAACACTTTCATCCTTATTTATTAAAGGTCGGGACTAAAGTAATCATTCCCCATCCTGTTGTAAGAGCCCTCTTCTTGCAGAAGGAAATGGGTGAACGGTGAGGGAATTAGATAACTACACTTCAAGAATTCAACCTCGAGATTAAGCCGGCAAATCTAGTTTGAGGGCCGGGATTGTGTAGCCTAGCAGTACAAGCCTTGGAGGATAACGAAGGGGTATCTAAAGAACTAGAAGTGCAGAGCATGAAAAACAAACAAGTAGAACTCAGGGAGGAGCCCCTATGGATTAATGAGACACTGATATATGAACGCGAAGCATCAGAAGCCCTTTTGGATCCTGAGTAGTGGTATTACGACATACACTTCTATCTAACACGGAGATCATGTCCTGAACACATGGATGCATCACAAAGGAGAGCGCTCAGATTTAAATCTAATCAGTATCACTTAGCCATTGACACATTATACAGAAAAAATTATGATGAAATCTAGCTGAGGTGTTTGAAGAAGGATGATGCTGATCATGTCTTGAAAGAAATGTCCGACGGCCTAGCAGGTGGTCACTACGGCGAAGAGACCACTGCTCACAACATATTAAGAGCTGGATATTATTGGCCTATAGTGTTCCAAGACTCGCATGCCTATAGTTGCAAATGCAAGGTGTGTCAAACCACCACAGGATGTGAAAGAAAGCTAGTCGTTCCCCTTAGGCCTATTATAATTTATCGCCCATTCCAGCAATGGGGCCTAGATGTGATAGGTGAGATCACTCCAAACTCTTCATAGTAGCATAAGTATATACTCACGACCACTGACTACTTCACCAGATGGAACGAAGCCATCCCACTTCGGAAGGTAAACAAAGATGAGGTAATATCATTTGTTGAGAAATTTATTATCAACAAGTTTGGCATCCCTGATGCTCTCATATTTGATAATGCTTCTTACTTTTCATCACTGAAACTGACTAAATTTGCGATTGATAAATCAATTCACATAAGGTATGCATCAAACTCTTACACCCATAGAAATGGAGTTGTAGAGTCCTCGAATAAAAATCTCATCTGCATAATTAGTAAATCTATCACCAACAACCAAAGGAATTGGCATAACGCTCTAACAAACACCCATTGGGCTTATAGGGTCACCCCAAAAGTGGCCTTAGGAAACTCCCCATACTTCCTCGTCTATGGGAAGGAAACCATCTTGCCTCCCAACGTTACCATTCCCTCTGTACAACTCTCCCAAGCTTCAAGAGGAACCCCTTCAGCCTTACTTCAAGAGAGGATCAACCAACTGATGAGGTTGGAGGAATTGGGAGATAAATCCAGGAATAAATTCATAAATCACCAAATGATTGTGAAGAGATGGTTTGATCACCATATGGCAGGAAATAAAGATTACCAAGTAGGATAGCTAGTCCTAAAATGGGACAATTTGAATGAACCAAAAGGTAAGCACACGAAATTCCAACACTTATGGTTGGGCCCATTCCAAGCGGTGGAAAAAATTGGTCACGGAACTTACAGATTGGAAAATTTACAAGGAGAAACTAAAAAACTCCTTGTTAATGGCCAACATCTCAAGAGATACTTCCAATAGCCACCACATGGTGGTTGCCTCTTGAGTAGGTTAGAATTCATTTTATTTTTGTTGTTAGTTTAGATACATTTCCATATTTTTCTTTCTTGTTTTTTTGCAAAGTTTATTTTCCTTCTGTTTTGAATTGCAATTCTTCTCAACCATAGATTTTGGTGCTCCAGGCTCATTTTTACCTTTTTTAGATTGCCCTCATTCACCTCCTTTAGCTTTTGCCTCCTTCATTAACCTGCTAATGAGTCTGCTGATCCTAAATCCATCATTACCTTGCAAATCAAACAAATTTTCAATGAGCCCATGAGAACTAGAAAATCAGAGGTGGAATTCAAACTGAAGCCACTCATTAGCATCTCTTTGGAACTAGGTGAGATTTTTTGATAACTTGGATACCTAGAGCATGTAGTGGCATATTTATAAAACAAAAAATGTGTAACTACAACTAGACTAGCATGGAGGAACGCTCCATTTTAAATCAATCCCACTCAGACCTATCCTAAGATTGCCTGTAAGGTTTGCAGTTATTCTCCATTGGTCCCATCCACCACACTAAATTCTCCAATACTTGTCATCTACAAGTATACCTCCTTTCATGGGCTAAGCTCACTATCCTATACCCTGTGGCAAATCTGATTTTGCTCTAGTCCTTGTGCCTGAAACTGAAAGGACTTATTTAAAAGAAAATGAAATGTCAAGTCCTTGTGCCAATATGGAAGGACAAGATGTTTGGGAAGCCATTTAGAGTAGAGACTATTGCCAGCCTCAGAGTACCAATTGAAACAACAAGCCAAACCTTGCTTAAGCAGTTTAAAAATATGGCATGATCTATGATTGTGCCCCATTCAATCATATGAAAATATAGCACTGAATTTCTAATACAAAGTGCAGATAAACATATCTACATCAAGTTTGATGAGAAATAAAGAGCTAAGGTACACATCTAAATAGGTATCTAAAGAACAATGATGGCCCCGAAAGGATTCTTGAAGATAGAAAACAGGTAAAGGAGGGTCAATAAATCCCATAATACTACCATTGGAGAATGCATGTCAAAACCAAATCAAAAAGTAGAAGCTATTTGTCTTTATCCCACCTTAAGCAATTAATTTTGAAGTGGAACCCATGCCTATCCATCTATACAATTTACATTTCAAGTTTATCTTAACACCCTGATGTTCTATTGATCGAAGGTTTATTTAGAAATAGAGATAACCGGTTCACCCAACGGTTCGCCATTTGTTGTGGCCACAGTGACCACCCTATTAAAATTTTCCCTAGTAGCAATTTTGAATGGGTTCCGTAGAAGTTAATCTTGCACCCCTCCGAATGATCTATTTTATCCCAGGGATTCTAACTCTTTGCCAAGTGAAATATTCAATTTTTTTAAATGGTTAAGGGCCCCTTAATAAATCACTGCGGCGTGATTCATCTATAACCCTTTCTAAGCCCTTCATTCATATCCTCGTCGACACTTTTTCAACCCACAAAACCTTCTATTGCATCATTATTCCCATCATAACTCTTTACAGTGGAAATGCTTCGCAAAACATGCATAACTCATCCTTTTCGCTTATCGCAATTAACATTGACACACAACACTTACCATAATATACTGGACCTGGTGGCTCTATTAACTAGAATACATATATTTTGGGTCTAAAGCCCTTTGCTTATCGCAATCAGTGGGAATCAAAGCCTATACATAAGGGCAATGTGATATAGCAGACCCAACAGGACTATAAAGTAAAATATATACGTTATCAGGTTCACTTCCACATCACATAGCGCAATTGGCAGGCTCCGGGGCTTATATGTAAGGCATACCATGATATACTGGACCCGTTGATAACTATCAATTCAGGTGCATAATTTTTCAAGTTTGGCCCTATGGTCAGCTGCGGGTTTTCCCGTGTATTCCCTTGTATTGCGATAATATGTTGTGGCCGGGGTTTTTCAAAGGGAAAGCTTATTTTGGGGATCTAACAAGATTATTAAATGTGGCTCATATATATTTCGGGTCCACTTTCCCCTATCGCTAATTGCAATCAGTAGTGAGCGAAAATGAAGCCCATGCGATATACAAAGGAGCGATATGGTGAACCCGAAAATAATTATACGCCCATGTCCATAATTTTTCAAGTCCGACCTTATGGTTAGCCATGGGTTTTCCCATGTATTCCCTTGTATTTTCAATAAAATGTTTCATTCGTGATTTTCAAAGGAAAGTATTATACGACGAACTTGAAAGGGTTATTAACCATGGCTCATATGTATTTCAGGTCCACCTCCCCAATCACTTATCGCAATTGGAAAAGTTCCTTGTTTATACATAGAGTGATTTGCAATACAGCAGACCCACCAATAATTATACGCTCAGGTATATAAGATTTGAAGTCTAGCCATACGGCCTGGTCACTGGTTTTCTCATGTTTTCCTGTGTGTTCGATAAACTCTTGTGATCCCAATTTTTAAAATAAAATCAGGTAAAGTGAATGGTCTACCTATTGAAGCATTGTCAATGGATTCTTGAATAATAATGAATATTATGGGCAATGGGAATAGAGGTTATAACAACTTCAATGGCTTAATAATCATGATTGCTTTGCATTGTGAGATTAATAGAAATGGTGGTTGAATGCAAGGATTTTTTAGAAGCATGTTTGTCATATTTATTATAATCATAGCTAATACAAATTATCTCTACAGGCAAGGAGTAAAAGATGCATAACCGGATCTGGAGAATTCATATATGCGGTGTGTGTTCTGTTTATAGAACTGGCCTTTGGTATTCTTAGTCGATTTCCACATGTTGCCTGTATATTACGAAAGAGAAGTTGTCATGGGTTTCATCATAAAGAGATGACACACATGTATCCTCTTTTAATCAACATCTGTTCATTCCCCTAGGAAATGAAGCGCTCCAGTAGATATGTCTTCTACGTGTCAGCAGTTACATCAATTGTTCTACGTCTCTGTATTATGATTTGTGTATTGAAAAGAAGAAGGGGAGATGAAAGGTTAGGGGAAGACTGAAACTCATTTCCAACTACATAAGTAATAACTCCGGATAGGAGAGGGGGCCTTTTTGTCTGAGGAGAACAACTTTGATTTATTGTGAATAAAGAAGACTATTTGGTTCAAGAAGGATCCTTTTGTTTCAATTTTATTTCCCTTTTCTTTCATATGTTTAGAATCAGTGTGTTGTTGCTGGCACAAAAATAAATGTGATTTTCTTTGTTCTTATTGATAACAAGAAATTCATGGTTATTCCTGGTTATTTGAATATAATTTAATAGCATTGTTAATTCATGAAAGGTTGTTGATTCAAGACTTTGTTAAACATCAGTTGCAAGTGTTATTTGTATGGAAATGGATGTATATTCATGTATAAGTAATTGGATTGCAATTTGGATTTAATACAACCTTGTTCTTATGTGGACCAGTGATTGATTCATTTGCACTTGGGATCTAGATATGATGTTTAACCTCTTTTGTTATGCTCCTGCAGGATAGATTAGGATATTTAGGACTAGATTAGAGTAGCTAGAAGTAGTGTAGATACGATTTGATACGTATAGGTAAATTGTTTCTTTTGTTGATTTAATTAAAGTCTTCCTAAAGGAAGCAATCTCTCAACATATTTAACAGTTTACAGGATCCTTTAAAACCAATTGGAATTAGCCATTCCAAACGAAAGAATATCTAATTGGGGTCTATGATTGGGTTAGTTCCCCTTGTTGGTAAAGTGAAAATCCGCCATGTAAACAATATAGAAAGATGATATTATATTTCCCAAAGAACAAGATCTGTAAATGCATCATTACACCTATTACTTTCTTCACAACAACACATCCATGTTTCTTTGACATACTGCAAAGACCAAGTATTAACTTTGCAACTTCTTTAAAGGGAATATAGAAATATCATATTATATTTCCCACAGAACAAGATCTATAAATGCATCAATACACTTGCCACCTTTTTCACAACAACACTTCCATGTTTCTTTTCTGAGTTGAAAGTAGAAACATGTACGATGGAGGATTTGGATATTTCATTATCAAAATAATTGTAAGCTAAGAGATATCAAACTAATCCTTCGAGATTTTGTACATTACTAGGATTAGTTTATTATTAGTTATTTTTTCCATTTTTCCCATCTGGAGAAGCTATTCAGATATAACCATCACCCTCTATTTTTAATTTGTATAAATATGATGTGTTTGATCAATAATACATATCATTCAATTTTTTGGAGATTATTTTTGATCTGTCTGATAGTGGTATTAGAACCATAATGAAGTTATAAATTCCATGTGTTTTTTGAGGCTCAATAAACTGCCAACATTGGAGGAGAAGTAGTCAACAACACAAGACATGGTAGGAGTTCTAGTGACATTTGAGAGGATTTTTGGAGTTGTGTGTGTGCCTTCGTGCAAAAAGAGATAGAAAAAGAGATGGTTGCTCTATGATTTCCTCCTTGAAAGAACACATATCAAGGTTGTGGCCATAAGGATACTAGCACCAATGAAGAAACCAATAGTTATATGTATTATTTGAAAGAGAATTAAATTCCATAAATAATTTCTTATTTATCTCCTCTCTAATTGAATTCATGTCTATAGAAATTTTCACTGTAGATTAAACTGATTATGCAATGTACTAAAGAAAAATACTTAATATACTTCTACAATCAAACTTGTAGAAGCTTAATCGATTTTGAGCAACATCAAACAGAACGCATATAATAGAGCAGAAGATTCAATCACACATGAAATATAGAAGAATACTTTGGGGAAAGCCTTAGCTAAAAACCCCACTATCTGTATTATCATACAAGTGGAAATATCTCAGGATTACACAAAGAGTTAGCTCTCAAGCTATCTAGCTCTGAGTACAATCCCTCATTGCTACTCATGGACAGAATAGACAACACATTTTCCTTCTCCTCTATCCTCCAAGCCTCCTATTTCTTTGCACAGTTTCTGCTGAGTCCTCCAACTATAACCCGTGCAATTCTCACCTCACACACTGCTCTGACCTCTGCAGTAACTGCGCAATCCTCAAGGAATGAATTCCTTCTGCATGCAAGAGATATTCTCATAGGAATATTGTAGCAACTAATACTACACTATCCCTGCCTTTAATCTCAACTAGGTCTTTTTTTGAACTGACATGCATGAGTTATTTATGAGAGAATATTCAGTTATCTGGAGAACACTAGTTGCATGCATGCATGCATTAACTGACTGAACTCACAATTAGTTCCACAAACTGTTTGGAACTAATTTAATAGGACTTAACTCAATTAACTGAGCTAACTTATTACAACTCAAATACAACTCATCCTTATCTCCTTAGTTAAGGGATAACTTCCTCAATCAAAGGGATAACTATTGCATGTCTTCACAAAGACTTCATGTTTGAATTTCTCCAACTAATTAACTCAAGATGAATTAATTAATTAATTTTCAAATAGCTGGTGAGACTAAATTCAAATTTTAGTTCTCAATTTTAATTCAAGGACAAATTAAAATTGGAATATATCCAGAAATGCTATTTATAACATTTCTATTTATAGCATTTCTTGTTGCTATTTTCAACACTCCCTCTAGGAAAGAAAGGGATTATTTTCCACCTCAATCCTATCTCTATGGAACTCAAATTTACACTTTCACAATTCCTTAGTCAAAATGTTAGCATCTTGCTCCTCAGTCGCAATATACTGCAAAAACATGATCCTCCTTGCCAGACAATCTCTAAGATGATTGTATTGAATGCTGATATGTTTGGACCTATCATGAAATACTAGATTCTCAGAGAGTTTGATACAACTCTGATTATCACAATAGATCATAGTTGGATCCATCCTCTAATCAAATAAACCAGCTAGAATTTTCTGCATCCAAATGACCTCACATGTTGCCTGACTTGAAGCCATGTATTCAGCCTCTGCTGAGCTGAGTGCAACTGACCTCTATTTAATACTGTATCAAGAAACTGTAGCTGAACCAAGGTTAAAAATTCTTCCCGATGTGCTCTTCCAATCTGATGGACTCCCTGACCAATCCACATTTATGAAGCCCTGTATATTCACTCCCTCTATCCATCTATACCATAATCCATACTGAGATGTGTCTTTGAGGTATCTCAAAACATGCTTCGTTACCTTCCAAAACAGCTTGGTAGGATGAACCATAGCTTGACTCAGCTGTTTCACCGCATAGCACAAATATGGTTGTGTGTTCACTAAGTACATTAGTGAACCCACAAGCCACTAATACATAGTAGCTTCTACTACTTCTCTTGAAGTAGCATCCTCCTTCCTCCAGTTACCTGCTAGAGGAGTCTGCATGGGCTTGCGCTTCTCCATGTGGATTCTCCTAAGTATCTCATTGGCATACTTGACATGAGACACAAGCACTACCCCATCCTTCTGCCACACTTCCATGCCTAGAAATTAGTGCATGAGACCCATGTATTTCATCTTAAACTCTCTTGCAAAGTCCTCCTTGCAAGACATGATCAACTGATCATCACCTATCAATATCAGATTGTCAACATAAAGAACAATGATCAACTGCTTACCTTCCACCATGATGTGGTATAAGTTCACATCCACTTGACTCTTTGTGAAGCCCAACTTAGTGAAGTATTTGTCAATCCTAGTGTACCAAGAACGAGGTGCTTGCTTCAGCACGTAAAAAGCTCTCTTGAGTTAGCACACATGTGACTCACAATCGAAGGTCTCAAATTCTTATGGCTGCTCTATGTACACCTCTTCCTCAATCTTGCCATTGAGGAATGCAATCTTCACATCCATATGATAGATCTTCCAACCCATTTGTGCTAATAGTGCCAACATCTATTTGATAGATGAGTACCTCTATATAGGAGAAAAAGTCTCATCATAGTCGATCCCCTTGACCTGTGAGAAACCATGGGCAACAAACCTTGCCTTATGTTTCTCCACACTACCATCAACAACTTGCTTTACCTTATAAAGCCAATGGGAACTCACAAATGACTTGTTCTCCAGTCTTGGAACAACATCCCGAACACTGTTCTAAACTATGGAGTCATACTCCTCCACCATCGCATCAACCCAAATCAGTTGCTGCACTAGTTCCTCAAAAGATGATGGCTCAGTCTCAACACATTCCCCAACAAGGGCCATGTATCCAATGTACCCATCAGTTGACCTCCTCTATCTGCGCTGAGAATACGGTTCTCCCACATTCTCTCTTGCGTCTCACAATAATTTGTTAGCTTCTCTCGTGCGCTTCCGCCCATCTCTGGAAGACTCTGCTTGAGTGGATGTCTCCACTCTTGAAACCTCTGCATGCAGCTGCTCCACATCAGTCTAAGGCTCCTCCTTAAGAACCAAAAGTTCCTCCACATCCTATAGTTGGAGCTCCCTCTCAAGGGAAACTCACATGGCCTTCTGCTCATCAAACTTAAGATCTCTGCAAATCACTGTCCTCTGACTGGTAAGGAAATATACCAGATAGTTGTGGGGTGTCTCAGTGTACCCCACAAGTATCCCCAACTCTGCTATCAACACTAGTTTCTTCCAAGCATCCTTGGTCACATGGAAATAAACCGATGAGCCAAAGATCCTAAAGTGACCCACATTTTGTCTCTTCCCGGAGAAAGCTTCCTCTGGTGTCTTCATCCCAAGTATGCGATGTGGGCTTCTATTCTGCAAGTAAACCACTATGTTGCATGCATCAACCCACAAATGAAGTGGTAGGCCTTGGTCATGCAGCATTGCCCGAGTTTCCCCCACAATTATTTTGTTCTTCCTCTCGTCCACCCCATTCTGTTGTGGGTTAAGAGGTGCCATCAACTCCCGTTAAATTCCTTTTGCAGCACAAAAGTCCTTAAACTCTTGAGATACATAGTCTCCACCATTTTCACTTCACAAGGCCCTAATCTTCTTGCCTGATTCTTTCTCAACAAGGCTTTGAACTCACAAAACCTTGAGAAGGTTTGATCCTTCTTCTGCATGAAATAGATCCAACATTTACGAGAAAAATCATTAATGAAAATCACATAATACCTTTGTTTAGCAGAGGAGACTGTCGAGAATGGTCCAAACACATCTGTATGAACTCGCTCCAAGATTGCTTCATCTCGAATATCCCGATCATGAAAGGAATATTTTGCATACTTACCCAAGCTACAACCTTTGCATGTGTCCACTTACTCAAGTTTACCTTTGGGAAGTTCATTAGAAATCTGTTGCAATATATTCAAGGCCCCATGATGCAAGTGGCCCATTTTTCTATGCCATAACTCACACATCTCTTGGCTTTGTAGCAATTCTTCTTTGGAACTCAATGCAACATAGTCATCTACCTCCAGCTTGTAGAGATTCTTCACTTGAATCCCAATACTCTTGGTCTAACCGATGGCTATGTGTCTTAGGAATGCCTTTCCTTTACTAAAGACTACATCATAGCCTTTGTCTTCTAACATCGCAACTGATAGCAAGTTTTTATTCAGTCCAAGCACATACTTTACATCAGTTAGGGTGAGAGGGGCTCCATGCTCCCTATGAAACACAATCGTACCTTGACCTGAAACACGATAATTTCCATCATCGCCCATCTCTATGTGCATTTGGAGGTCTTTCTCCTCCAAGGTACTGAATAAACTCTTATTGTCGGTCATGTGATGAGGGTAAAATCCAATTCAAACTATGAGGCCAGTGCCTCACCATCTGATCCTTTCGAGGATCCCTTCTTGGATTTCTTCAATGGACAATTAGTTGCATAATGTCCCACCTCATGAAAATTAAAGCATCTCACTTTAGATTTTTCAATCTTCGTCCCACCATGGGAAGAACTCGATTTGGAATGGGAAGCCTTCCCTTTCCCTTTTTGCGCCTTACTTTCTAAGGGTAGATTTTCTTCATCATCACGCTTAGATGGAGAAGCATCTCTAGTGCTTCTCTTGATCTCCTCCAACATCAGATCCAACCACAGTCATTTCTTATCTAGTTGTTTCTCTCTTCCATTCATTGAGTCTTGGTAGCTATGCCAGCTCTTAGGAAGACCGAGGAGAGCAAGACTCAACACTTCCAGGCTTATCTCTACAGCTAGTGAGCTTGTTCAGATATGTAGAGATCTTGTCACCCTTTTCACACTTTCTTTTCCGAAGCTCATCCTTTAGCACTAGCTTCCTCTGGTCACTGTTGCTCTAATATAGGTCCTTCAATGTCTTCCACATTGAAAATAGAGTCTCCTTCCCATGGAGACTCAAGCCAATATGGTCTCGAACTCCCTCTAGAAGAATCCTCCTCGCTCTTTCCACACATTTCTTCCATTCCACCAATTCTTGGGCATTAGCTTATGTTGGATTGGGGACTTCTTGATCAATGAAGTCCTTCAAACAATTGTCCTCTAATACTTCTTCCATGTGATCCTTCCATGTTATGTAATTCAAGTTGCCATCCGGAGAATTCTCAAGTCTCAAGCCATTGAACGCCATTGGTGAACTTTGAGATGTGATAAAAAATCGATTTTGAACCTACAATCAAGAACATCAAACTTTGAACTTCTCCCTTCTTTGTATATTGGTCTCCACTTTCATCACCTTTGCTCTGATACCATGTATTAATTCTCACTGTAGATTAAATTGATTATGCAATGTACTAAAGAAAAATAATTAATATACTTCTACAATCAAACTTGTGGAAGCTTAATTGATTTTGAGCAAGACAAAACAGAACGCATATAATAGAGAAGAAGATTCAATCACACATGAAACACAGAAGAATACTCTAGGGAAAGCATTAGCTAAAAACCCCATTATCTGTATTATCATACAAGTGGAAATATCTTAGGATTACACAAAGCTTTAGTTCTCAAGCTATCCAGCTCTAAGTACAATCCCTCATTGCTGCTCATAGACAGAATAAACAACACATATGCCTTCTCCTATGTCCTCCAAGCCTCCTATTTCCTTGCGCAGTTTCTCCTGGGTCCTCCAGCTATAACCTATGTGATTCTCACCTCACACACTACTTTGACCTCTGTAGTAACTACACAATCCTTAAAGAATGAATTCCTTCTACATGCAAGAGATAATCTCATAGGAATATTCTAGCAAATGATATTACATTGTCCCTGCCTTTAATCTCAACTGGGTCTTTGTCTGAACTAACATGCATGAGTTATTTATGAGAGAATATTTAGTTATCTGGAGAACACTAGTTGCATGTATGCATACATTAACTGACTGAACACACAATTAGTTCCACAAAATGTTTGAACTAATTTAACTGGACTTAACTGAGTTAACTAAGCTAACTAATTACAACTCAAATGCAACTCATCCTTATCTCCTTCATTAAGGGATAACTTCCTCAATCAAAGGGATAATTGTTGCATGTCTTATCAAAGACTCCATGTTTGAATCTCTCCAACTAATTAACTCAAGATGAATTAATTAATTATTTTTCAAACAATCGGTGAGACTAAATTCGAATTTTAATTCTCAATTTTAATTCAAGGATAAATTAAAGTTGCAATATATCCTAAAATGCTATCTATAGCAATGTTATTTATAGCATTTATATCTTTAGCATTTCTTGTTGCTATTTTCAACAATCTCTACTTGAATGTCTAGTCTTGTAAGTCATTGAATTTCAAAAATGATGGGAGACTTACTCAAATTTCGTAGTTGAGTATAATCTAAAGTTATATTAAAATATGGCAAAAATAAGAGTAATTTAGATGACGAATGTATAAATTAAATTTTTCTATAGCTACCTATCTACTGCTCTTATTTCAAACTTAGTCTCTGGAATTTCAAGCGTGCCTTGTAAAAAAAAAAAAAAAAACCCTCATTCACAAGTTTCCCATTCCATATGGTTTGTGTTGTATGCGAAAAGTGGATGATTTTTTTATGACAAGTCTGAGTCTGTTCCACTTGATGCATTTGTGTTTATAATTTCTTCTCTTTTTGAACAACATTTGGATCTTATAGATAATTCTTAATCATTGGAGTTTTGGTCATGGTGATAGCATCAAATGTGTTGTTTTTTATAGCATCACAAGTAGCTTCAAATTTAAATGCATTGTTTTGGTAGATGTCATGCTAACATTCATGTGTATATGACTGTAAAGGTGTTTTTTCTTGGCATTCTTGTTTCAACATCAACTATTTAAGGGCTTCAGAGTTTGGATTTTCATTATTTGACGAGTGAGTGGTTGGCTACTCGTATGTGTATTGAATTGATATTTTTTATCTGGAGAAAACTACAGTTTTTACTTGTGAGTTTTATTTACAAACATGAATTCACCGGTATCATTAGTTGGTTTTGTCTTGAGTTGAAAGGAAAACTATCAAGGATGGTTCATAAAAGTTAAAAATACACTTTAATTTAATGACCTATGGGAATGAGTTTGTGATAGAAAAGGAAACAATGAACTAGAGAAGTCTAAAGATGAAAAGAAACCAACAATTTGGCTAAGTAAGGATAAAAATAACTATCCTTTAATCTATACTTCAGTGGAATAAGGGGTAAACATATATATTATTCAAAGTAAAACAACATTTGGAGCTTTCACAAAATTAAAAGAACTTTATGGTTCACATTCAGAATTGGGGATTATTAAATTACGATTAAAGTTGTTTAATATAGAGATGAAAGATAATGGTCCTTTGAACTGGCTCATGAAATTAAAGATATCAATCATGAAATTTAATATACTAGTGTTAAGGTTGATTTACAAGTTAATTCTTTTATAAAATCTCTCCACCCCCTATGGTTTAATCTCTACGTCAGTGACAAAAGAGGAAAGCATATATATTATTCAAAGTAAAACAAAATTTGAATTAGCTTTCACAAAATTAGAAGAACTTTATGATTCACATTCATAATTGTAGATTATTCAATTACTATTGAAGTTGTTTAATCTAGAGATGAAAGACAATGATCCTTTGAAACTAGCTTCCGAAATTTATGATACAAATCATGAAATTGAATATACTCATGTTAAGGTTGATTTACAACTTACTGCCTAATTTATAAAATATATATACCTTGGTTATTCACACTACTTGGAATCTCTCCAAGCTAGTGGAGAATTAAAAGAATTGGACTTTGATAAATTAGTAGGTAAAATTGCTAAAAGAGAGAAAGCCTTTGGAAAGAAAGAGCCTCTTCCCAATCACAATGTTAAGGCTTTGTGTCTAGCACAAAAAGAAGAAGATTCTCAAGAATAGTCTGCGAGAAATAATAAGAGTGGAAAAGGGTGTGGTAGGAGAAATTATAAGAAGGGGGGGGGGAATAATTAGGGAGACATTAAAAAAATGGATTTTAATGATAAACCAACTATCAAATGTTTTATATGTGGTAAATTTGGTCACACTTCTGCTAATTGTAGAATTCCTTAGGAGAAAGTCAATGAAAGGAGAGAACAAATGAATGAAAAGAAAGACCAACCACCTCAATATAAAGGAAAAACATCTGAGAATGCACATTATGTTCTTGCACATTGCATTTTTGATATGGATGATATATTTAGTACATCATTTTCTTCATGGGATGACAATTGGATCTTAAACAAATGTTCCACTTGTCATATCACCTTTAGGAGAGAATTCTTTGAAAAAATTAGTGATCACATTAATGAAGTAGTTTAGTTTGTTGATAAATATCAAACTAAACCTCTAAGGATCTAATTTATTCAATTAAAGATGTTAGGAATTGCATATTATATTCTACATGATGTTCTTTTTATTCCATAATTTCAAAGGAATTTATTGTCTTTTATAAAAATCAGATAAGAAAGACATTTTATGCATATATTTGATGGTATAATAGATATTCAAAGAGCATCTGAAAATCAAAATATTATGATTGGGGTGGAAGAAGACAATCTCTTAAAATTAAAAGGCATTTCATCCTTTGCATTGAATAATACTCATTTGATTTAGAAAAATGATACTTTATCTTCTAGTCTATTATGACATGCTCATTATGGTCATATCAATTATGACAATATAAGAATTATGATACAATAGGGAATTAAAGGGCTTCCAAAAAGTCAAAGAAAACTTACTCCATGTATTTCTTGTATTTTAGTGAATCACAATAAGCAATATTTTCAAATTTCTACTTCTAGAGCTTCAAGAAAATTAGGCCTCATACATTCAGATTTATGTGGACCTATGCATGTCGCAACTGCTAATGTAAAAAATATATGTTGACAATTATTGATGATTATTCAAGGATGTGTTTGGTTTATCTCTTCAAATAAAAATCACAAGTTTTGATGTGTTTAAAAAATTTCATATCTTGATTACAAATGAAACTCAACTTAATATAGGAGCTCTAAGAACTGATAATGGTGGCAAGTACACTTCACATTCTTTTGAAAATTATTTGCAAGCGAATGACATGAAACAATAAACAAAAATTCATTATAATCTACAACAAAATGGTGTTGCATAACGAATGGACAGAACATTGCTTAGTATGGTTAGATTATTGATTTTCTTTAAGAATTTAAAGTTGATGTTTTGGGGAGAAGCGATTCTTTGTGTAGATTATATTAGAGATCATTGTCCTTCTTCTGTCGTCAACAATAAAACTCCACATGAAATATAGTATAATCGTCTTCCTATGGTTCATTGTCTTGGCATTATGATACAAGTGTTCTCCTTGATGGCAACTCACAGTACAACTGGAATATTCAGAGGTAACAGGGGAGTGATATAGAAGAACAAGAAGATGGAACTAAGGTCTACTGATCAGAATAAAGAAGGTGTAGGAAAGGTTGATGTAAAACAGTTTAATAAGTATACACAAGTCCACTTAGTCAAAATGGCATATACACGCTAGTACACAGAAAAAAAAGAATGTATATGTATACACACTCTCACAAGAGGAAAAGCACATACAGGTTGGAAAATCAAGGTTTTGGTCCAATGTATTTGATTCGAGGTATTTGGTCCGAGGTATTTGATTTGAGGTATTGGTCTGAGGTATTTGGTCCAAGGTATTGGTCCTAAGTGGTCTTGGTCAGAGGAATTCAAAAAGTCCTAAAACTATATAAGCAGGAGAAGATCATTAGCCCATGTTGTGCAAGTGAATGGGTTTCTAAGGAATACTTCTATTTGAAGTATATTTTATGTTGCAGGGACTATGTTGGTGATTTGATCTAAAATATTTATGTACACCTTGAATTCAATATTGGATTGGGATCATCAGACCTGGAATTAATTATCATTGAATGATTTGATATCAGTTGGGCTAGATCTAATTATGTACACATGTTTTATTTTTTAAATGTCATTATTTGGGTTTGTCTAAAGTCTGGAATTGCAGAAACGTTATAAGCCAATATTTACAAATTTGTACATTGGTTCATCTCTGTAAAATCGCGTGTACGCACAGGTTCTACTCTTCCAAGTAGCATATACAAAAGAAAAGCTTTTTTATTCAAATCTAACTGATCTATCTGATTAGTTGTATTGTTCTACTATTGTCTGTCAATGAAGTCTTCTTTGATCTGAATATAAAACTGAATGCGTAAGGAGTTTGATATCTGATTGATTGATTGTATAAGTGAGGAGGGTGATCTCTGTTACTACCTATGTAAGGGTTTGTAAATTAACAGTAGATTTTTGGTTGGTACAGACTTGTTTCAGAAGTTTTATGTTCAATAGTTTTGAAGGTATATGCAATTTTTATTAAAGGAAGAAGCATATACATGTAGGTTTAGGTTCAGTAAAGTAGCATATATATTCTAACGCATGATTTTTGAGGTGGCAACTTGTTCTGAATGATGATGTAGGTTTCTGGGTTCAGCATAGTGTTCTGGTGATAGTGATTTGATTGTTTAGATTAACTGAATATTGGTTCATGCAGATTAAGTTTCAAAGTCTGATGGGTCCAGTATGAAACTTTGATGAAACGAGGCCTTCATGTGTATTATTCTATACCAGGATCATCCACTCTGAAAATTTATGAAACATGTTTCCTGGAGGAAGAGAGAAGGTTGTAGCCTTCTGTAGGCTGACACCTATGTACTAGTAATCACATTGGCTAGTACAAGAGCTAGGGGGTTGCAACTCCCTTCCACTAGAAGCTGGAAAATGAGAAAAGGTTGTATCCTTTTGTAGGTGGGTGCCTGCGTACTGGTATGAGTCTTCACTAGCATAAGATTGTAAATATATTTTCTTATTATTAAAAGAAGACAGAGATGACAACAGCAGGTGGTTTTAACCCACATTGGGTTTCCACGTTAAATCTTGGCATTCATGTGTATTGCCTAGGTGTGATGGTTTATTATGTTTTTACTGCTCTATTTAATAACTTACTGATGCACTGTTTAAATATAAACACATGATAAATTTTCTAAATCACAAGTTTTCTGGCTGTACGCATGTTTATCTAATCATATCTGTGTGTACACGATAATTCAGTTCACAGTAGTAGCGTATATAAATCTGTTTGAGAAAAGAAAATTTTTTGATCAGATAATACTAATTCACCCCCCTCTCATTATTATTTCCAACAATTGGTATCAGAACATGTCCTTTTGAAGAAGCTTGATTACTTGAAGGAAGATATTTCAAGATTAATAATCACGAAGGCATGGGTTCCATTAGACCACTAATCTTCAATGGGAGCAACCTAGTATATTGGAAAACAAGAACCAGAGCCTATCTAGAATCGCTTGGAGAATATGTTTGGGAAATTGTAGAAGGAGGATGTCAATTTCCAGCAACAATTCCTACAGTTTTTGCAAGTAAGAAGTTATACGAAACCAATGCCAAAGTTGTCAATACATTATTGGGAAGCCTATCAGAATCAGAATTTGTCAAAGCCATGCAGCTCAAGACAGCCAAAGAAATATGGGACAAAATCATTCAATGCTACAAAGGAGACTCTCAGGTAAAACATGCTAAGCTTCAAACTCTCATAATTCAGTACGAAACTCTTAAGATGCATAGTGATGAGAGTGTCACTAGTTACTTCTTACGTAAAGATGAGATTGTTAATTGTATGAAGAATCTGGGTGAAGAGATAAAGGAAGTTACATTAGTGGAGAAAATTTTGAGATCTTTGTCTTCTAAATTTGATTCAAAAGTTTATTCCATAGAGGAAAAACATAATCTTCAAACTATTATAGTGACTCAAATCCATGGAATCCTAACTACCTTTGAAATGAGAAAAGGAGGTCCATCAGACATGAGTGAAGCCTCTTTTAAAGCACCAGCAAGGGGAAAATAAAAGGAGGAGCACAATGAATCAGGACACTTTTTAGAAGAAGAGGATGAGGTAAATTTTGTCAAGAAGCTTCAACAGGATTCCAAAAGATTCAGAAGCGAGATACCTTTCAAATTCCTTGCCTGTGGTAGAGTCGACCACTATGCTACCAAATTTTCTCATAAAAGTAAATATGAGAAGGGAAAGGAATGTGCTAAAGGCAATAAAAAATAGGTTTTGAATAAAATAAGTTACTATACACATGAAGATAATTATGGCGTATCTAATGGTGAT
This sequence comes from Pinus taeda, assembly GCA_000404065.3. Lineage (NCBI taxonomy): Eukaryota > Viridiplantae > Streptophyta > Pinopsida > Pinales > Pinaceae > Pinus > Pinus taeda. The sequence continues at coordinate 21,992 of APFE031052554.1, forward strand.
GAAGATGAAACTGAACAAGATTACAAACTACTCATGGCCTATGATAATGATGATTTTTTGGATGCATTAGAAGAGAGAGATTTTCTTGAAGAAATCACTAAACTCAAAATATATTTAGAAGAAAATAATGTGATTATAGATACTTTGACACACAAACATGCTGAAAGAGAAAAACATAATGAAAATCTAAAATGTGAAATTGTGAGTCTAAGAAAAGATCTTGAGAAAACAAAATATCTTAATATTAGATTTTCTAAAGGATCAGAAAATTTAAATGAAATCATCAAATTTTAGCATTCTCCTATGATAAAGATAGGTCTTGGATATACTAAAGAATCATCTCAATCACAGAAGTCGTCAACCTCCACTAGAAGTTATCTTGATGCAGCAAAGACCAGTGAGCAATATGTCAATCGTCAGCAAAGGCCTAAAATTACTCATCAGGTAAATGACACTCAACTTACTCCAAGGATGAATATAGGTAGAAATCGAAATCAACAAGTAAATAACGAAAAAAGATTCAATGATCACAAAAACTTCTTTAATGGGAAATGTTTTTCATGGCATAAATTTGGGCACAAGGTTGCTCAATGTGTTGCTTACAAAACCATCATGACTAGAGAAGCATGAAATCAGATGGATGTAACAAGAATCAAGAAAAATTCTTATAATAATTTTTCTCCTCTTGAAAATGAAATAGAATGCTTGATTTGCAACAACTTTGGTCGTGAAGTATCTAAATGCAGGACAAAATTTCAGCCACCACTTCATAAGGAGCAAACACCATTAAATCCCAAGATGTGGAGAAGGAAGGAATCTCAATCAGAAATATGTGGTATATCTTTGTATGAAGAAGGACAATAAAATGAGTGGTACATTGATAGTGGATGCTCCAAACACATGACAAGCGATAAAGAGAAACTTCATTCATATAATGCTTTAGAAAAGTAAAAGAATGTCTCATTTGGAAATGACACTCCAGCTGTCATTAAAGGTAAAGGTTCTATTTTCTTGAAAGAAAAGGTTAAAGCTGGAAATGCCATGTATGTAGATGGTTTAAAGCACTACCTATTGAGTGTCAATCAAATGTGTGATCAAGGAAATGAAGTGGTGTTTCGATCAAAGGGATGTGTCGTTCGTGAGGTTGATATATGAAAAAACGTGATCAAAGGTACAAGAACTCCAAAAAACTTATACATACTCAAACGTGGACAACAATAATGATATCTAAGCAAAACAGATGAAAATTGATTGTGGCATAGAATATTGGGACATCTAAGCTTTTCTCAAATAAGAAAAGCATGCAGGCTCAAGGCAGTTCGTGATCTTCCAGATATCAATATCCCAGAAAATACCATATGCAAACCATGTCAAATCGATAAGTAACCAGAGTTCACTTCATTGAAAAGGAAGGGTCAGCAAGTAAGCCTCTTGAACTCATCCATACTAATTTATGTGGACCAACAAGGAAAAAGTCTCCTCAAGGAGAAGAATACTTTATTTTATTTATTGATTGTTTTTCCAGGATGTGTTCGAGAGGTCTTCCAAAGCATAAAGATGAAGCATTTGAAAAGTTTAAAGCCTTCAAAGATTTAGTAGAAAATGAATCAGATCGAAAATCAAACGTCTCATATATCATCGAGGGGGAGAATTCATATCATATGAATTCTTTGACTTTTGTGAACAACATGGAATAAAAAGGGAATTTTCCACCACAATAATTCATAAGAAAAATGGTGTGGTACAAAGGATGAACAGAACAGTTCAACAAATGGCTCAGGCTATGCTAGATGAATCTAAAACTCCTACAAACTTCTGGGGTGAAGTTGCGTTTTCTACCATGACTATTCTTAACGAAGCAACTATTCAGGTAAATAACAATCAAACCCCATATGAACTTTGGTATGGTAAGCCTCCAATTGTAAAACACTTTAGAGTTTTTGGAAGAAAATGTTTTATCAAAAGGACTGATGAAAAACTTGGTAAGTTTGAACCTAGAGAAGATGAAGTTATTCTTTTTTGTTATTCATCCAAAAGTAAAGGATACAAATGCTATAATAAAATACTTCGGAAATTCGTTGAAAGCATTGATGTTCTAGTTGATGAAGCATGCAGAAATTTGAAACAGATGAAATCAACAAAGGAACATGATAGGAAGATGGGGAATGCTTTCCCACATTAAATCAAAATGATATTGAAGAAGAAACCAATGAAGCACCAAAATAAGATAATACAGACAAGGAAAAGACTCCATTGAGGTATTTTCAGAAGAATCATCTAGAATCTCAAATTCTAGGACAAAAGGGGTCTGGAGTATAGAGAAGAAGAACTCTTACAAGGACGTCAAGCTATCTAGCATTACTATACTCCACAGAACCTCAGAATGTAAATGAAGCCTACGAAGATGAATGTTGGGTCAAGGCCATGGATAAAGAATCAGACCAAGTTGAAAAGAATGATACTTGGGAATTGATTCCTACACCTCACAATAAAAATGTTATAGGAACAAAATGGATATTTAAGAATAAGGTGAATGAAAATGGAGAAGTTATTAGAAACAAGGAAATACTTGTTTGTAAAGGGTACGCTCAATAAAAAGGTATAGATTTTGAAGAGACCTTTCCACCTATTGCCAAACTTGAAGCTATAAGGATGTTTCTTGTCCTTTCTAGTTTTCAAAAATTCAATGTATATCAAATGGATGTAAAATCAGCTTTCCTTAATAGAGATTTAGAAGAAGAAGTGTATATTGAACAACCAGAAGGATTCATTCTTGGAAATGATGCAAAACTCATATGCAAGCTCAAAAAGGCTCTTTATGGTTTGAAACAGGCTCTAAGGGATTAGTATTACCACCTTAATAAATATCTACAACAACGAGGTTTCGCAAAAGGTTCTGCATTTATACACAAATATTGGAAATCATAAATGACTAATTATTGTTGTTTATGTTGATGATATCATCCTCTGTAGCAATGAAGAATTCATGAGTCAGAAGTTTGCTTCAGTAATGCAGCAAGAATTTGAAATGTCCTTACTTGGTGAACTTACTTATTTTCTTGGTCTACAAGTACAAAAAACAAAAGATGGTATCTTTCTTTCACAAACCAAATATCTCAAGCAGATCTTGAAGAAGTACGAGATCAAAGATTGTAAACCAGTATCTACTTCAATGGTAAAAGGATGTAGTATAAGCTCTAACAATGAATCACCAGCAGTAAATGAACCAACTTACAAATCTATAATTGGAAGTCTGCTTTATCTAATAGGTATCGGACTTGACATCATGCATGCAGTAGGAATTGTTGGAAGGTTCCAAGGAAATCCAAAGGAATCACTTCTCCAAGGAGTCAAAATAATCTTCAAATATCTTCAAGTAAATAAGGACTTTGGACTATGGTATGCTAAAGATACAGACCTTACTCTTCATACATATACAGATACACATTAGGCAGGAAGTGTTTATGACCAAAAGAGCACCAGTGTAAGCCCATTCTATATGGGTTCTTGGATAGTATCATGGTTTAGCAAGAAATAAAGTTCAATTGCCTTATCTACAGCCGAAGCAGAATATGTAGCTGCTACATCTTACTACACACAACTAGTTTGGATGATGCAAAAGTTGAAAGACATTCAGATCCAATGTACTCCACACATCTTCATTCTATGTGATAATACAAGTGCCATCAGTATTTCAAAAAGTCTAGTCATGCATTCCAAGACCAAGCACATACCCATTAAGTACCATTTTCTACGAGAACAAGTGCTTGAACAAAAGGTCAAATTGGAGTATGTTCCCTCCAAAGAATATGTTGCTGATATATTGACTAAACCACTTCCCAAAGGAACATTTAAATATCTCAGACAAAATCTGGGAGTAGTTGCTGCATCATCCTAATCTTAAATCCATTTTTTAGAGGAAGGTTATTATACGCAGGTTTCATGAAGTGTAGTCATGTATATACATGAGTTTTTGTGGCTAAAGGAGCGTATATGTTTTTCTGATAGAAAAAATAGTGGGTTAGGATTTGATATGGGTGATCTGTCTGATATTGATGATTACAGTTTGATGATATGCTTTGTTCGTTGATTTTTATTTGACTGATAAAGATTCCTTAATTAATGACTTGTTGGCAATGCACAAGTAGGATAGGTTCACAGGGAGCATTATCCTTCACACACATTTTGTATTGTTGGCATTTTGATTGCTGAATTCAGCTATGATTTGTTGTTTAAGACATAGGGTGTAATTTAAGTCTATATTTGAATGATTCCTATTGGATAAATGATGTAATTTGTATCCCCACTTTGCATGGGATGGATGATGTAATATTTGTTTTATTTTTGTCATGTATAAATAATTGGTATATCCCCATTTGGTTGGGTGGATGAGTCAAATGTGGTGTATCCCCATTTGGTTGGTTGATTGATGTTGTATGAGTCATTGGTCATAAGGAGGTCATACTCACATATTTGAGTTATAGAGTCATGTTATTCCTTTGAATCATATCCCTGTAGACTTGGCATGTACTTAGGGGGAGTATGGACAACATAATGTATATCAAAGGAGGAAAATTGCTAGGTGTACCCTTTTCCCTTGGTGTTAAAGGGGGAGAGTATTTTGATGTTGCCTATTATCTCTAACAGTTTCTACAACTTTCAGTAATCAACACAATCATGGTTGCCATAAATTCCAAAGGGGGAGATTGTTGGCATTATGATACAAGTGTTGTCCTTGATGGAAACTCAGAGTACAACAAGAATATTCAGAGGTAACAGGGAAGTGATATAGAAGAATAGGAAGATGGAACTAAGGTCTATTGATGAGAATAAAGAAGGTAGGGGGAAAGGTTGATGTAAAGAAGTTTAAGAAGTATACATAGGTCCACTTAGTCAAAATAGTGTATACAGGCTAGTACATAGAGAAAAAAAAAACGTATACATATACACACACTCACAAGAGGAAAACTTCGTACAGGTTGGAAAATCAAGGTTCTAGTCCAAGTTATTTGGTTTGACGTATTTGGTCTGAGGTATTTGATCCAAGGTATTGGTCTGAGGCATTTGGTCCAAGGTATTGGTCCTACGTGGTTTTGGTTTGAGGTATTGAGAAAGGCCTAAAACTATTTGAGGAGGAGAAGATCATTAGGCCAGCGTGTGCAAGTGAATGGGTTTCTAAGAAATACTTCTATCTGAAGTATATTTTATGTTGCAGGGGCTATGTTGGTGATTTGATCTGAAATATTTATGTGAACCTTGAATTCAATGTTGGATCAGGACCATGAGACCTGAAATGACTTATCATTGAACTATCTCATATCGATTGGGCTAGATCTGATAATGTACACCTATTTTATTCTTTAAATGTCATGATCTAGGTTTGTCAGGAGTTCATAATTGCAAAAACGTTATAAACTAATATTTGTATATATGTACGCTATTTCATCTAGGTAAAATCGTGTGTACATGCAGGTTCTGCTCTTCCAAGAGCATATACAAAAGAATAGCCTTTTTCTTTATATCTGACTAATCTATCGTATCAATTTTGTTGGTTTACTGCTATCTGTTAATGAAGTCTTCATAGATTTGAATGTAAAACTGAATACATAAGGAGTTTGATATATGATTGATTGATTGTATAAGTGGGAAGGGTGATCTGAGAGGAATTCAGATTCTCCACAATGTTCATCTTTATATTGGTCGACGTTTCGAGTCTAGACCCAGACTCATCATCAATGATCTCTGTTACTACCTATGTAAGGCTCTGTAAATTGACAGTGGATTTCTGGTTGGTACATACTTGATTCAGAAGTTTTATGTTTCAATAGTTTTGAAGTTATGCACAGGTTTGATTAAAGGAAGAAGCATATACATGCAGGTTGTGGTTCAATAAAGTAGCGTATACATTATGATGCATGACTTTTGAGGTTGCAACTAGTTCTAAATGATGATGCAGGTTTTTGGTTTCAGCATAGTGTTCTCGTGATAGTGATCTGATTGTTCAAATTAACTGAATGTTGGTAGATGCAGATTAATTTTCAAAGTCTGATGGATCGAGTATGTAAATTTGATGAAACGCGTCCTTCATGTTTATTTTTGTGTACCAAAAGCATCTAGTCTAAAAATTTATGAAACATGGTCCCTGGGGGAAGAGAGAAGGTTGTAGCCTTCTAAAGACTGGTGCCTACATACTAGTAATCACATTGTCTAGTACAAGAGCTAGGGGTTTGCAGCTCCCTTCCAGAAGAAGTTGGAAAATGAGAGAAAGTTGTAGCCTTCTGTAGGTGGGTGCTTGCATACTGGTATGAGTCTGCACCAGTACAAGATTGTAAATAGATTTTATAATTATTAAAAGAAGACAGAGACAACAGCAGCTAGTTTTCACCCACATTGGGTTTCCACCTTAAATCTTGGTATTCTTGTGTTTTTCTTATGTGTGATGGTTTATTCTATTTTTACTACCTTGTTTAATAAGTTACTCATGCACTGGTTAAATATCAACACATGATAAATTGTCTAAATCACAAGTTTTCTGGGTGTACGTTGGTTTCTCTAATCATAGTTATGAGTACATGCTAGTTCACTTCACAGAAGTAGCGTATATAAATATGTTTGAGAAAAGAAATTTTTTTGATCAGATAATACTCATTCACCCCCCTCTCAGTATTATTTCGAACACATCGTTCCAAAGTTTTTGCTTCTCAATGTTAGGCTTTGATTCCTAAGAAACAAAGAAACAAGTTCAGTGCAAGAAGAATAAAATGTATATTTTTTTATATTCCAATACTTCTAAGCCATACAGGTTATATGATGAAGAAAATAAGAAGTTTATTTTATCAATAGATGTATTTTTTGTTGAATCAAATAGAGATACATCCACCATTGATAGGAAACTCAATCATTTAGAAAAAATTATCTCCAAGAAATTTTATTATGAATATCATAATAATATTCCACATCCCGAAGGGGGGATTCTCATTATAGATAAGTCTATGGATTTTCCTTTAATAAATTTTCCTCTCAATGATGATAATGGTTCCACCTGAAGAAGAATTGGATGATAGAAGTGTTTCTATATGGATAGAAGGTGCTTGTCTTATAGAAGAATATACTTCACAATATGAGCAACCACTTCCACAAATTGAGAACCCACTATGAATATCAACTCATATCAAAACATTTCCAAGAAAATATGAGGATTTTGAAATAGGAAGTTCTTCAGGTAACTACTCTCATGATTCTGAAGATAATTTTTTTGTTGATAGTGAGCCTACTTTTTTTGAAGAAGTTGTTAGTTGTAATGAATGGTAAAATGCAATGAAAGGGAATATGATGCTCTCATTAAAATGGTACTTGGAGGTTGGTGGATCCTCATGTTGACATCAAACCCATTGGTTGAAACTAGGTTTCTAAAAATAAGTATAAAGCTAATGGTTCAATTGACAAGCACAAGGCAAGCCTAGCGGCAAAGAGTTATGAAAAAAAAGGAAGGTATTTATTACACATAAATGTTTACTCTATAGCTAAATGGAGCACTATTAGAATCTTGTTCGCTATTGCAACACAAAAATGATGGAAAATTCATCATATGCATGTAAAAACTACATTCCTAAATGGATATTTGAAGGAAGATGTTTAAATATTTCAACCAGAGGATTTTTCTATCAAAGGTAAAGGAAAAAAGGTATACAAACTAATGAAGTCCTTGTATGGTTTGAAACAAGCACCATGTGCATGGTGTAAAAAACTAACCGAGCATATTCTTAAGTTGAATTATAAGCATTTTTACCTAGATGATGCAACTCTTTTTGTTAAGAAGGTTGGAGGATCAATTGTATATCTTGTTGTCTATGCTGATGATTACAGGGAACAACGATGACTATATATCATCTATTAAGAAGGAATTGCAAAAGGTTTTTTGTATGACAAATTTAGGTTTACTTCATTATTATATACAAATTGAAGATGACCAAAAGCCTTAACATATTTTTATCTCTAAAATGAAATATGTTGGAAATTTATTGAATATATATGGAATGATGGATCTTAATATTGTTGATACTACAATAACTAATACAAAATGGCTAATTAGTTACTAAAAATGATTAAAATTTCATATAAATGAAAAATTTTCAGTCAGTGATGAGTAATAGCTAATTTACAATATCTTATAACACAACCAACTTTTAGTCATTTTAGCCTAGTCATTAATTGGTTATCTCAATTTTATCGTCTAGTAGTATATTTACTCATAAATCTGGTCATTAATTTAGTTATTGATTTAGTCATGTATTGCCACAAGTAATGATCAAATATACAACAAAATGTATTACTACATGATCACCCTAGAAATCCAATTAATGACCAAAATGTGGGTCGTGTTATAAGACACTATAAATGAGCTGCCAATAGTCATATATATGCAAAATTTAGTCATCACTTGAAACCAATTAATGACCAAAGAAATATGACTAAATTTTGGTCGTGTTATAAGATATTGTAAATTAGCTACTAATATTCATATATATGAAAAAATTATTCATCACTTGAAACCAATTAATGACCAAAGTAATATGACTAAATTACGGTCATGTTATAAGATATTGTAAATTAGCTACTGATAGTGGTATATATGAAATATTTAGTCGTCATTTGTAATCACAAATTAATCATTTGTAGTAGTCATTTATCTTTTCTTGGTAGTTTCATATTCATTATCTAAACAACTAGTTTAGTATTTTATATCCATTTCATTTACTTCCATTAATAATCATTATAAACGACTAATTTAGTCATATATTCATTTTACTAGTGTTTATCATTAATCAATATAAACTACTAATTTAGTAGTTTTAGATTGATTTTATGTGTTCATTGTTAATCAACATATATCAATTAATATGACTTTGTGACTAAATAAAAAAATGGTACACAATGTCATACAAAGTTACATATGTTAATTAAAATGCTAAACAATATCAAGTGCAACTATAAATAATTTCAACCACAAAATTTATATTATATGAAATGTCAAGTATTATAATATAAGTTTCCAACTTAATATTGGTTTAACTACAATTTACACATGAAATATTGTTTCACCACTTCAAAAAATTATCGTTATGTTGCCAATGCATTGCAGGTGAATTCACCAACTCTGAAGACTTGATCATAAGTCTCTATGTGTGTGTCTTATAATGTGGGATATTAGCTATAAGGGTATCACTAGACCGATTCTGTTCTCTCTCTCTTTTTGTATTTGTCTCTCCATTGTTATTGCTCTCCTTTTTCTTTAATTCCTGCTTCTTACCATCAATACTGAGTTCCTTTTCTAAAAAAAAATATTAAGATACAATCACTAGTACAAAATGGCTAATTAGATACTAAAAAATGACTAAAATTTGCATATAAATGACCATTTTTCAGTCGGTGACTAGTAGTAGCTAATTTATAGTATCTTATAACATGACCAACTTTTAGTCATTTTTAGCTTACTCATTAACTGGTTGTCTCAATTTTATCATCTAGTAGTATATTTAGTCATTAATTTGGTCATTAATTTAGTCATTGATTTAGTCATTATTTGTCACAATTAATGACCAAATATACAACAAAATATACTACTATATAATCACCATAGAAAATTGATTAACGACAAAAGAGATATGACCAAAATGTTGGTCATGTTATAAGATATTGTAAATTAGCTACTAATAATTATATATATGCAAAATTTAGTCATCGATTAAAACCAATTAATGACCAAAAAAATATGACTAAATTTCGATCGTGTTATAAGATATTATAATTTAACTACTAGTAGTCGTATATATGCAAAATGTAGTTGTAATTTGTAATCACAAATTTATCAATTGCAGTAGTCATTTATCTTTTGTTGGTAGTTTCATATACATTATATAAACAACTAATTTAGTAGTTTATATTCATTTCATTTACTTTCATATTTAATCATTATAAATGACTAATTTAGTGATATATTTATTTTACTTATGTTCATCATTAATTAGTATAAACTATTAATTTAGTAGTTTTAGATTAATTTTGTGTTCATTATTAATCAACATAAGTTAATTAGTATGAATTTGTGACTAAATTTAAAAAAAATTATACAATGTGTGTTCATCTAATATGAAAATGAAAAGTTACATATGTTAATTACAATACTAAACAATGTCAACTGCAACTATAAATAATTTCAACTACAAAAAATATATTATATGAAATGTCAATTATTACAATATGAGTTTCCAACTTAATATTGGTTGGGCTACAATTTATACATGAAATATTGTTTCATCACTTTAAAACATTATCATTGTGTTACCAAGATATTGCATGTGAATTCACAAACCACGAACACTTGACCATTAATCTCTATGTGTGTGCCTTATGTGGGATATTGTCTCTAAGGGTATCACTAGACCAATTCTCTTTTCTCTCTCTTTTTTCGTTTTTCACTCCAGTATTATTATTCTCCTCTTTCTTCAATTCATGCTTCTTAACATCAATACTAAGTTCCTTTTCTGAAAACAAAAGAATATATAATGTAGAGTATAAGACATGAAAGACAATGAACACTAGAATATAAACTAAACCAGACTATAAAAGAGGTATATGACTTATGCCTGAACATCAACAATGTCACAACTATTTTCTCCCATGAAAGGAAGAAACTCAAACAAGTTTTCTTCACTTGGGTGATAATGGCCACTATGTCGCCAAATGACCTATATAAACAAAGAGAATAAAATATCACCATAGAAAAATAACATCTAAGTAACTTAGTATTCAACCTTCAAGGAAAGCTTAGGCACATTCATGTCAACTGTGTTACATGCTAAAAATATCAAGTTATGGATAACTTGTGAAAACTAATCATCTGAGGTGTGATGTATAATCCTTGTTTTATGCGCAACAACATTTCATTATCTAACACATGAACTTGGTCAAGTATATAAACATGTGCTCAAATAACAACATGAAATTAACATTTTTTAATAGCCATGAAAACATGCTAACACAAAATATCTAAAAAGATTTCAATCAATGAAGTGTAATACTAATTTCATCTTCAAACTTTAGTTTTTGTTTGAATGGACATGATACCAAGTATTTTCAATTTCATATTTAAAAGGAAAAACAAAATAAAAAGAAACATTCAAAATAAAATCAAACAATAAAGAGAGGATATCATGCAATGGACATTATAATTATAAAAAAATTTGTTTACCTATCCACCAATGTCTTGTTTGGCATTTCTAAAACATTTTCTTGCCCAAAATAACCATGAGGTGAAATAATCACAACATTAAAAACCATAGGAATCCCTACTAGAAACTAGAACAAATTTTCCTTACTTGGGAGATAGTGGCCACCATCTAGATAGATGACTTCTATAAAGAAAGTAAATAAATTGTCACTATAGAAAATAACACCTTAGTAACTTAGTATTCAACCTTTAGGAAACAACTTAGGAATAATCATGCAAACTAAGTTACATGTTTTAAGAGCCAAGTGGTGAATTAGCATACCATATTTCCAACCCTCCATGTTTTATTGCACCAAAATTACTAACATATAATACAAAAAAAAACCATTATTATGGATCAATAAAGTTTCTACAAGAAAATTCTTAAGAATCACCTTCTCCACTCTCCACTCAAGAGGAAAATTCAATGCCTGATAAAGATGAAGATCCCCTTTCTGCCTAATCTCAAGAACCATGTATATCTGCATATACAAAACAACAGTGTAAGAGGAAAGTGTGCAGAAAAAATATCTATAAAATTGAAATAGATGACAATGATGACATAATGACAAAAAGGAATGAAAATTGAGAAACCTAATTTATTTTCATAAGGGAAAAGTCAAGTAGAAATAATAAACAAATCGCAATATTTACACAAGAAAAATGTCACCCTTATTACCATTTTGTTCATACCAGTGCTCCTAAACATCATCAAAAGTGTTGTTATTTTAAAGTGTACCCTCAAGAGGATGATAAAGGGAGCAATGCACATGATTTCAAACTAACAAATTTAAAACAAGCAAAAAAATAATGTTGATCTTTCCAGGTTCTGGAAACATTCTTTAAATATTAACAACCTTCTTTATAAAGAAAATATGCATTAACCAAAAGCCCAAGGAATGGATTTGTTCTTTCATAGCACCACAATTGTCTACTATAAAAGTATACCAATTAGTCCTAATGTCACTCAAAATTTTCACAAAACCATTTAGTAAATAAATTGTCTCAATTATATTTGACAACATGAAGTTTGAAAAGTGAAAATTGATTTTGATTTGTTGTTGGTGAGACTCAGAGCTTGAACATAATTTTGTGCTTATTATGAACCCATGTTCTCATCATGGCTTATGAATTTCATGCTAAACACTTTGATAACTTTATATTGCAATCACCATGACCTAAGACATTGCCATGATTATAATGGGGAGGGTGAATTGTAAAACCCCATTAGTTGACATATATGTACCTTGAGGAGAGTACATGTCCTACCCATTTAGGTATTAGCTCATTGAGCATGTAAATATCAATAACATAGAAGAGTGAGTGCAGGAAATGGTTGTAATAAATGCATGTATCAATAAGAATCTTATACTTAAAGTGACATAATAATTGTATAGAAATTACCAGATTTCAAGAAGTCAACTTTTAGTTCTAATTAAACAAGAACCCCAATGAAACATCCTTCACTTCGAAACAAATGTTTATGAAAACACATTAATAAGATATATATTTACTCACCTACATATCATAGTGAAAAACATAAGGATAAGAAAGATGAAACTCTTCATCTAAACTAATTCCTAAATGTTTCCAGGTGGTTCTTGATTAATGTTTTTTTCCACACCAATGTCTCCTGATGTTGTGATAGAATTCTTTATCTCAAGGAATAGGTACAAAAAATCTCCCTATACATCAACACCATGTGAATCAGTTTTATGTTGAACAAGCTAACTACCATCTTAAGTAATTTGATTGAAAAAATTCAATCCTGAGCTAACTATCTAGAAACCATATAACAAATTGTAGTTTTAGTATTCTACCACAATTGGCCAAATAGAAAAATAGAAAATCATCGAAACATGGTACGCTATTATGACCCAATCCACTAACTTCAAGAAATATAAATAATATAGAATTGAAACATTGAAGCATAAAAGTTTAATCCTACATACTATATTGAGTTGTGCTTCCATTTATTGAAGGTCTTATGTGAAAATTTAAACCCAAAAGTAAGATGACATTTATAATAGCATCAGAGATACAATTTTCATATCATTTATAAACTTCGAAAAATGAATGCATGTGAACAACGGGACAGAAACAAACTTAAATGGGAAATCATAGAAACATGGTCCACAACTGTCCCAATCCATCAAACTCCAAGAAATAGAAAGAATAAATAATTGACTCATTTTCACAAATCCTCAAAGTTTGATCCTACATATTTTATTGGTGTGTGCTTCCATTTATTTAAGGTCTTATGTGAAAATGGAAAAATCATAAGATAAGATGGAATTTTTAGTAGAACTCGAGATACAATTCCATATCCCTTTTATTATACTTTATAAATTTTAAAAAATGAATTAATGGAAAATAAAGGGGTAAGGAAGATGTGAGGTAAACTAGTATTTAGAGAAATTTTGGATGGTCAACCCAAGGAGAAAATCAAGGGAGGAAAGTAAAATGATGTTGAATTTCAAATTGTAAGTGGAAAAAGGGGGCAAATCTCTGTTTTTTGAATAAATTACTACATTGCATACAAAATCCTACAACTTATGAACAACTTGGGCTATTTTGCATGGTATTTTAGGGATGGGGGTGAGGGAAAGGGTTTCAAGGATGGTTAGGAGTTAACCCCAAATTTCATTTGGACAACCAAAAATATTTTTAAAAGATAAACTTTTAAATAAATATAAAATTTAAAAACAAATATTCTAGAACATAGTGCTATAATATAAGTCAATAAAAGTAACTGCCATAGATAATAGATCTAATGTAAATAAAAAAAAGTAACAAGTCTTAAATAATAGATCTTAAATATCTTGTCTACATGGATGTTATAACTCTTGCAAAAGAAAGAGTTGATATAGGATAGACAAACCTACCAAACATGGGAATCAAAACTGTGAAGGCAATTAGTCCTCATTACAAAAACATACTACATAGTATCCTCGCATGCAATGCATAGATAACCTTTGTCCATGCTTGAATGTCGAACCACTTGGTGAATATCTTTATTTGAGAATTAGAACCCAATGGGAATTATTTTTGATAGTGGGTATTCAAATTCCCTCAAAACCATCCCAAAAAATCTCCCAAAACTCCCTGTTCTTGGTAAGAACCATCTAGAGGATCTAGGATAAGTCCCAAAAACCATCATAAGATGTCTCCCAAAGATCCCATTTTATGGAAAGAAACATTTAGAAAATGTGGGAAAGGATCACATATCCTTAGAGATGTCTCATTCAAAATAGGGAAATTCCCCTTTAAACCCCAAGGGCAGAAAAATCCAAAGGATGCATCCCAAAAGTAGGGACAAGTTCCCCTATGCAACATCATCCTTAGTGCAGAATCCACATGATATACTATTAAATGATCTAAGACAGTGACACACTAACATATGAACTCACAACCATGTGTGTAAATTGACCTATATATCCACAAGTAGAATATAAGTAAGGAAATTATTAAATCATTCCACAAATGCATGGAAGATAACATCTATCATATCTAATTAAATTCAACCCTATAATTGGAGGGCCTAAATTAAGGAACATTGGAAAATAAAACTTATAATTGGATATATCTATTGTACTTCCTACAAAATTCAAGAAGAATTTGGATTACAAATTTACAACCATGATTACATAAGAACTACTTACAAGTTTCAGGCAACCATACCCATGGGCTTTGTTGTAGAAATGAAATGTTTTGAAATTCCTACTAATGGATTTCAAAGCATCCAAAGAATTCAACTGCTCCATTTTCATATTTAGACCACTCTTTTGGGTGCTTCTTGCACACTACCAACCTTAGGGATAGTTTGGACAATTATTACTTGCATATCCATATATGTGACACCATATGTTACTTCATCATATCCTAAGGATGAGATGATTAAACTTCACTTTAATGTAGAAACCAGATGTAACCTTGGATTAGAAGGGGATGGTGGAGTCCTTAAATATAAAGAGGGTAGGGTCCTTATATCTATTTGGAATTAATTTTCTTTCTACACTACCTCCCACCAGTCTTCTTCCAGTAAATTGAAATTGAAACAACCCTCTACATGTTTCCTTGCTACCACAATTGCACAATAATTGATCTTGTGGAAACCAACATTCAAAAGAGAATTAATTCTAGTAATTCTGCAAATTTTGAACCAGAGTTTTACCTTGCATGCATGATATGGTTCTACAATTCCCTAATACATCGACATAACTAGATTGGCACTCACAGAGTGCAGCGACCACAAAAGTAGTGTACTTAAGATGCCACAGTATACAGATGCTGCAAAACTAAATATGCTATAATAAATATTGGAAATAACATAAAACAAAAGGACAATCTAACCCCTTATTGAATAATATCTTTATTTGAGCTTGTGAACTGCAATCTGGAGGTTGTAGTCTCTCAACAATTCATATTATTTTAGACTAGCATGATCAAACTTCCAATCAATCTTAGACTTCCTTAAGCATGAGCTACTATGCATTTTATTCTTCTTCTTTTAGTTCGTTGGATCTGAACCGCTTATTATATTGTAGAGCTGGATTTGAACCTTCTATCTTGTTTCAAAATTGGAGTTGAACCTTCTATCATGTTTCATAATTGGAGTTTAACCTTTTCTTCTCCCATTGAAAATTGTTGGAACTAAAATCTCTTTAGTTAATTCACTAGATTTACAATTGACCCTCAAACTATTAATTTCACATGGTAGTCCAACAATATTAGTGGCACTTCACTTCCTCCTAAGTTGTCTGAATGGATTCCTAGGGGTAGTGCATGGTGAATCTCCCTTTGATAGTCCCAATAACTTCCCATGCATTTTCCTTTAGCAATTTTGTAGCAGTGCATCAATTCTATTGAAATGCGTGAATTTTGTGGCAATGCATGGATCCACAAAAATTTTGTAGCAGTGGAAAATTAT
Source organism: Pinus taeda (assembly GCA_000404065.3). Classification (NCBI taxonomy): domain Eukaryota; kingdom Viridiplantae; phylum Streptophyta; class Pinopsida; order Pinales; family Pinaceae; genus Pinus; species Pinus taeda. The sequence goes on from APFE031052554.1 coordinate 38,191, forward strand.
TTATTACTCCTACTAAGAAAATAAACTAAACAAGAAGAAATGCATATCATAAGATAATATTTTGATACTTACATGATCCCAATGATGCTAAGTTTATGTGGGATCAACACCTCTAACAATGATTCTCACATTATCATGTTCATATTTCAACTCATACAAATGCAATTGGGCTTCGATTACCATTCGTCTTCACAATGATCATTCACATCATTCCAAACCCAACATTCCTCATGCTTCTCCTTTCCCAGTTCAAATGGATTCCCCTCCGGGTTGTTTTTGGGGTTGCTCTAATATCAGAACTGATGCAATATTTTTTACTGTAAACTAGAAAAATTTGGAACTGACTCCAAAGGGTATGGATCCTCTGCCTTCTATAGGCACATATCTGCAAAACTAATGAAGACACCCTCAGTCTAGACATGTGTAGATTTACACCTTCTTCTAGCTCACAGGTAAGTCCAATAATACTTCTCAAGATCTAAAAAAGTGTTATTAGCAACTAAGAAATACATTCTACCACACAACATTATAATTGGAGGAATCAAGAGATATTTAATACCTAATTCTAGCATATTATAAATGAACATGAATACACAACCAGTGGCATCATAAACACAATCTCTTTATTTATTAGCTCCTCCTCTAATATTTAATGCAACACACAGGTCCAAACAATGGTTTCTAGCCAATGATTAATGCCACAAACTTACAAAGGCTCCTCTCAGCACATTATCTCTATATTTGTTACATAGAGGTAGGATTGGTCCCTTGTACACAGAGATTACAATCATTATATCCTAAATTTCTACAAATAAATACATCTAAAGACCCAAACACCAATGTTGCCACATTTTTTGGGTGTTAGAGACCCAATAAACAATGTATAGGAATCTTGCTTCATGGTCTTGTTGTAGTTTCTCTTCTTGCCGTTTGGTTCCAAAATCAATTTCTAGCTTCTCATGATTAATAAACCCAACAACTCCCATAAATGGGTCAATAATTTGGATTTGTGTCATGCTCTATTTCCCCTACATAAATCACAAATCTATATAGACCCAAGTCTGAGATGCACTTCCCAGTTTGTTAATGTTGAAGTTTCATATCTCCTATTTATATATTTTAGAACTCGGTGATTTGTGTGCATTTGATAGATCCTTAAGCTTAGGAACCCCCAAGTCAATATCAAAAATGAATATAGATGGGTGTGTGTGAACATCATATTCATGTATTCAATGCATTGTTTATATTTAATGTCCCATCACATCAACATACAAACACTACAATGCCCACCCATGTCTAGGTTATTGGCATGGACCTCGGCTCTCTCTCAATGCAACTAAGGTGGATGTGATCCAATTTCCATCTCTCAAAAAGTATACAATAAGCATTACATAAAATAAGCTTTACCACTATCCCTAAAAGGACATACTACTAAGGTCGTTGTGGCATAAACATGTATATGTAAAAAGGATGGAGCTTCAACAGAAAGGATCCAACTTTTCATCAAGAATAAAATCTATTCACTAGACATTGAATGGGGCTCCAAATTACAAATTGATATTTTATTAGGAAAATTGTACAAATCCATATCCTTTAGATTGTCCTAATACATCTGTTGCAATTTTACAAGAGAGAATAGACCCAAACATAGAGAAAGCATCGCAAAGAACTTTAATGTCTATTACTTTGTGAATATTCTTAATAAACATGTTCGTTCATCCACTCTTGTAGATACTAAGATCACGATGTGAATACATTATCCAAATGGGCTTTATATTAAGAGGCATAAAATTCAACAAATCTCAAGCTTTACTAGAATTTTCAGCAATGCCATAATTGATATAAGCGTATCCAAGAAAAATCTTGGTGTTGATATCTCTGTAGATGTGAAAAAAGAGAACCAAACCGATATGCTAGAAGAGCTCATAAATTTGGCCATCGGTAACACTGAGGTCTAGATTCCCCACATACAGAAACATTGATAGGAATCGATTATGCATATTGTTGTTGTCATTCCCAAAAGCTTGTTTTTGCTATGAAACAACAGATTTTTGGAGTTGGACTAGTATTTGTGTCATTCTATCTCTCTTTTATAGAACTTTTATCTCTACTCTCTGATATTGGAAAAAATAGAAAGAACAACCTCCTTCAACTACAACAAATAATTTGAAAATAAAAAGAATGAAATCCCGATCAAAATCAAAAATAAAAATCCAAAACCATCCTAAAAACACATGTGAAGTTTAAAATCAAGGTTGGGAGATTCAAAGAAAGCAAACCAACCAAGCCCTCCTTTAAAATTCTTAAATCCTGAAAATTGTTAAGTTTGTTGAATTTTGAGTGAGATCTAATATTCTTCTTTCTTACCTTATTAGTTGGTGTTGTTGCCTCTTTGAGGTTGGGCCCCTAAATAGTTCCTTCCCCTAGGAGTTTCGTACCTCCATTTCTCCCCCCTTGGTCTGTGGGATAACCCCACCGGACTTACATACTTACAAAGAAACATGTATATACACTAAAATGGAATCTAAGAAACTACATTCTATTCAGACTAACCTCAGGTTTTAGTATGTATATTTCTAATGCTAATGTTAATGTTAATGTATCAATAGTAAAGGAATGTGAAATTCCTACACCACCAACTTGAGGTTGGGGAGCTTTTGTGATGGTTTGGATATGGGAACATGTTCCACCCGACCCGATTCTTTGTCATCTAAAGACCCAATAATTAGAAATGGATTGTGAGAAGAAAAGGGAAATGTCTATGAAAATCAAGGTTGGATGAGATCAGTCACTATACATATCCCAAACCGAGTCAGGTTAAACCTGATGATTGAGTTGATTCAAGTTCAATATGTGCATGCCTAGGAGGACCAGGTAGGTGTATGAAGTTAGGCAGTAAGGCAGGAAATGCTCGTTGAGGAAGGATGTGGCTGGAAGAAATCAAATTGTAAATTTGCAAATATGGTGTAAACTATAAATTTGACCATCCTTCCCTAGGAGCACTTGACAAAGTTCGTTCTCGGCAACCTATGAAGTTGATTGTTGCAAGACTTCTAGGACAAGATGCCTACATGCCCATTCTATACGAAAAATGGAACTTGAAAGTATGGTGCAACTTGCAAGTTTGATCTTCCCCCCCTAAAGAAGTTGTAGCCAAATATGTTGCAATGGCTGCAACCACTAAAGATACCTCAGCAGATTATGATAAGATTGATTGAGGGAATATTGGAGCCAAATCCATAGATGAAAATATCAAAGATTGATTAACATTGCACAAAGTGGATTAAGGTCTTTTGATTGAAGGAGAGAGGAAGAAAGGTAGATCTGTTTGGGGTTGTAATATTTCACCATCAAACTGCTATTTGGGGGATGCAAGAAAATATGTCAAATTCCAAGTTGCAAGGTTTTCCCAAGTTGCAAGGTTTTCCCATGAAGTTTTTGTTTGGGAGTTTCTTTGGAAATATCAAAGCTTCCATGCATGCCTAATATTTTGAGTTGCATTGAAATATCTATTTTGGTTGTTTCATATGTTCTAAGTTTTTGACTATATGACATAGAGTAAAGAATTTTACACTGAAGATGTTATTGTAGCTATCGTAGGAATGTTTAGAAATTGACTATGATTTCATACCAAAAAAATAATGCAAACGTAGAAATATAGAGATCGATAGATAATAAGAAAAGGGAGAAAAGACAGCTACAAACTGTGTCACTCACCATTTCGTAACCTCATCGAAAATGTTTCATGTATACTCTTGAATCAAGGGCTCTCCAAACTTGTTGCCACTTTATTGAGGGAGATGTACAACAGGTTGATATAAGTGATTCCTAGACAATTATGATATCAACTTCTCATATTCTAATTGATAAAATCAAATGGTGACGACTTCATGCTACAACCTTCATGATATTGATATTTCAATGACATTAATGACAATACATGTTTGAATATAATTCTCAATTCCAGAAATATATATAAATGATTGAGGGAAAAGAATGATATTTCCAATTATTCTGAATCACAAAAAGGATTGCTAAATAGATAAAGCCAATCTAGGTAGCATTTGGGGGCAACAAAAATTCAAATTGTTTAAACAAATTTTCAAAATGAATACAAAAAAATAATGTATGAACCATAAAAGCATAGAAAATCAGTTTTGGGGGTCTATATCTTAAGCAAGTGTGAGCAAAACAAGGTCATAGGGTTTATATATAGTAGCATTTAAGGTAATTTCTCGTTATTCGAAGAGATGTTTGCAAGCAAATCAATAATACCTAAGATTTGTCTTTCCAAGATATCGGCCAAACAAGAAGCTTCAATTATATTGGGCTATGATTAAATCTAGTTAGTTGCAAACTTTATTTTATAGAAAAACACAACTTTCCAAAAACTATAAATTTGACCATCCTCCCCTAGAAGCACTTGACAAAGGCCTTTCTCGGCAACTTATGAAGTTGATTGTTGCAAGCTTCCCATGATGAGAGGGTGAGGCTACATGCCCATTCTATATGAAAAATGGAACTTGAAAGTATGGTGCAACTTGCAAGTTTGATCATCTGCCTTCTAAAGAAGTTGTGGCAAAATATGTTGCAATGGTTGCAACAACTAAAGATACCTCAGCAGATTATGATAATATTGATTGAGGGAATGTTGGAGCCAAATCCATAGATGAAAATATCAAAGATTGGTGAACATTTCACAATGTGGATTAAGGTCTTTTGATTGAAGGAGACAAGAAGAAAGGTAGATCTATTTGGGGTTGTAATATTTCACCATCAAACTACTATTTGGGGGATGTAAAAAAATATGTCAAATTCAAGGTTGCAAGGTTTTCCCATGAAGTTGTTGTTTGGGTGTTTCTCTGAAAATGTCAAAGTTTCCATGCATGCTTAATATTTTGAGCAGTGAAATATGTATTTTGGTTGTTTCATATGTTGTAAGCTTTTGAATGTATGACATAGATTAAAGAATTTTACATTGAATATGTTATTGTAGCTATCGCAGGAATGTTTACAAATTGACTATGATTTTGTACCAAAAAACTAATGCAAACCTAGATATATAGAGATCGACAGATAGTAAGAAAAGGGAGAAAAGACAGCTAAAAACTGTGTCACTCACCATTTGGTAACCTCGTCGCAAATATTTCATGTATACACCTAAATCAAGGGCTCTCAAAACTTGTTTCCACTTTATTGAGGGAGATGTGCAAGAGGTTGATATAAGTGATTCTTAGACAATTACAATCTCAGCTTCACATATTCTAATTGATAAAGTCAAATGGTGACAACTTCATGCTACAACCTTCACGATACTGATCTTTCAATGAAATTAATGACAGTACATGTTCGACTATAACTCTCAATTCCAAAAATATATATATATGATTGAGGGAAAAGAATGATATTTCCAATTATTCCTAATCACAAAAAGGATTGTTGAATAGAAAAATCCAGTTTAGGTAGTATTTGGGGGCAACAAAAATTCAAATCGTGTAAAAATATTTTCAAAATGCATACAAAAAATAATGTATGACCCATAAAAGCATATCAAATCAATTTTGGGTGTTGATATCTTAAGCAGGTGTGAGCAAAACAAGGTCACAGGGTTTACATATAGCAGCATTTAAGGTAATTTCTAGTTATTCAAAGAGATTTCTGCAAGCAAATCAATAACACCTAAGATTTGTCTTTCCAAGATATCTACCAAACAAGAATCTTCAATTATTTTGGGCTATGAGTAAATCTAGCGAGTTGCAAACTTTATTTTATAGAAAAACACAACTTTCCATAGAAGAAATATTTTCTCCACAACCAAAGCACTGAAACCATCCCGAAAAACTCAGAAATCAACCCTAAAAGCATTAAACAATTGACAACAAAAATGGAAAATTTGACAAGACCTGAATTAAATCTAATCACAGTGAAGTACACCATACCTTCCAAGCAACAATGACGTGATCTAGCCTTTCTCAAGCACTAGGGGTAACCTCGGGGTATCAGAAAGGGATATCATTCATATCTAGTAACCTAAACAAACATAGCATTTAATACAAAAACCATTTATCATAATCACCTTCTAGAGCAGCACCATGAACACAAACAAGCAAAATGTCATATTCTTCTTAGGTGTTTCTTTGGTTGCTCTATCTCATCACCAGCTTAGTGTCCATTCTCTAAAGGACTTGATAGATGCATTCATGTAATCTCTTAGAAACAAAAGATATTAATATCAGATAACTCCAAGCCATGCATAAGAATGACCTTCAATAGAGGGCAAGCAAAGTTGAGGTTTTCTAGATGATCCACTACCATTTCCTTCCAGCATCCTTGATCTACTTCTTGTTCCAGGGAGACAACTTGCCACATGCGTTTCCCAACTTTCATTGAATTTGTCAGCTTCCTCTTCAGTCAAGTTGAGGAGAGTCTGTATAATATTCTCCCTGCCATATGCATTCTATTTATTATAGACAACATGAATATTTTCACCAATTTCCTGAGAAACTCCATTATTCTCTTGTTGTGAGTCATCCCCAAGCTCTTGCTAAATGCGAGAAGGCTTTAACTGAGTTGGGTGTTGCACTGGAAAATGTGGATGACACAACAAGTGCTCCTAAGTTTATAGCCACTCATAATTACAGAGATACAAGAGTTGTTGAAATTGCTCGAGTTGTAGAGATTTATGGCCTTGGTATGATTTCAAATGGGATCCAAGATGATTTTTACAATGTTACTCGCTTCCTGATGTTAACCAAGGATCCAATAATTCCACGAACTGATAGATCTTTCAAGACAAGCATTGTACTCACTGTTGAGGACAAACCTGGGGCTATTTTCAAAGAACTTGTTGTATTTTCTTTTATAATATCAATTTAATCAAGATTGAAGGTAGACGCGATAGAAACAGACCATTGAAGGTCGTTGATGATAAGAAAAATGGGACTAAAAAATACTTTCAC
>APFE031052559.1:22944-85189 GCA_000404065.3 Pinus taeda
TAATGTGGTTTATAAATAAAAAGTTTCACTACCCATCTTAAGTAAAAGATTTTAAAAATTAATTCATGGTTAAAACATTTTAAATAATTTCACTATTTTACATTTTAGCCTTTTTAAGGTATATTGTTTTGGTGAATTTTATCTAAAATTCAGCAAAGATTTGTTGGAATAACAATTTTAAGCTACGCATATTATACAATTCATGTGTCCAAGGGAATTTTCATGGAATTAAATCTATCTATGCATTCAAAAATGCAATTTAAACACAACACATACACTAAACATGGATCTATCAATCATCACCAACCAAGAACTAAGAGAGATCAAATCTCTTGAAACAATTTTTTTTTCCAAATTTTGCACTATGACAATGGTTTGCACCTCAAAAAATATAATCTCTTAATAAGTACTAATTCCATTCTGAAAATAAATCTATATTCATATTATCGAATGAAAATGCATTCCTAAAAAAAACCATTATATATTTAATATGTTAATCTTAAAAAAAAATTATACATATATATTTTAAATATTTATTAAATAAAATAAATAGTATATCAATTTAATCAATAGGTAAAACAATTAAAATTAATAAATTCTATTTTTTACATAATCATTTCACATGATATTTGCAAAATATTATAATTATTATATTTTTTAATAGAATTACATATTAATATTTTAATATTTCCTCTCATTAAATATTTTCATATTTATTTTATCGTCTAAATATGGATATCAAATAATTATGAGTTAAAGAAATTCAATGTTTAGTTTATGGAAGTATTTTATTTTGTCCAGTAAGTATTGGATTCTAAATAAATATCACATAACTAAAAGAAATTTCTTTTAGTTTTAAATAATAATTTTATTATAGGATTTTTATAATGATATAAAATACTGAAAAATAATTTTTAAATTAGATGGTGATAAAAATGATATAAAATAATTGGAAAAAAAAAATTAAAATAGATGGTGAGGAGATGTATTATTAAGTGATTGTCTGATGTTGAATGTCACAAATTCTGTGGGCAAAAATCAAGTTATGTGGAAAAAATATAGTCATGTTAAGGACTCCTCGGACCTTAGGTGATTTTGACGACTTAGATGCCCCTGGATAGGGGTTTCTAAAGCCATACGTCAAACCTAATGTAATCTCTAATGAAATCTAACTCCTTGACAAAAAAAATATATTATTTTCTCAATTCTTATGAAAGATGGAAATTACCATCAACTATCAATATTTATTTAAATAAAAACAAACAAATAAATTGATTTTTTTTCAATAATTAAAATATTTAAAAACTGAATATTTTAATTATTGAAAAAAAATCAATTTATTTGTTTGTTTTGATTTAAGTCCACGGGTCTTGGATAGATGATGATTGATGTGAAATGACTTGTTCAATTATGCCTAGATCTCACTTATATATTAGATATGATGAAGATAAGTTTGTCAAACTTACAAAAAAATGTATCATGTTAATATGTAAATATAAAATATTAATTTTACATTGACTAGTATAAATTCATTTTTAATTAAAAAATTAAATTTTAAATAATAAATAATATGTTATTAATAAAGTAATATTAAAAAAATATAAATTCATTTTAATATAAATTAAAATATAAATAATAATTAAGGTATGAACAATAAGGACCAAAATTTAAATCAAGATTATATATTTAGGATTTGATTAATATAAAATATATATTAATTGGTTTTGAGATTTAAATATTTGATTTAAATTCAAGAACTAATATCAATTTGCTCTTTTTCAATTTATGATACATTTAAAATTAAAATAAATTTAATATTAAAAAAATTAAAATGAATTTAAATCAATATTTACTATTAAAAAAATCAAAATAAATTTTAAATCAATATTAATTACCAATAGAAAATTAAACAATTCCAACTTTAATATTTTCATCATAGAAATATTAATGTCCCTCCTACTTTAATATTTTCATCATAGAAATATTAATGTCCCTCCTATATTAACGAGTTATATCTTACATATATTAATCGGTGATACTTTGTTTAGATATTTTTATAAATATAGATTTGAGAGACTCATTTTTTGTTTTGCACAATTGTCTTACACCAAACATTCCTCAGTTGCCCATTCAATTTAGGATAGACAACATTGCCTAATAAACGGGCACACGACACTGAAACATATTCATAATTGAAAATACTATGAAGAAGGTGTGGCCATGAGAACAGCGACGACAGAGACAAACTATAAACCAAATTGAAACTTTTTATTTTACCTGTGAATCACACAAATGATGTTATGCCACAGGCTATTTTCAAAGAGCAGTGGGCGGCCATTACACCACCACCTTCACGGGTGGCATCTCCAGAGAAAACCATAGTAGAAAGAAAGAAAATTCAATCCGGGACTGCGTGGTCACCACTAGTAATGGAGAACAGTGACATTACATTCGACGACCGCATTGCCATTTTGCACTAGAGAATGAGTGCGAGCGAGTACGTAGCCTCGAGCCAACCGAAACAATCCGCTTCCTCCTACAATGGGGATTTCTCTAACAGGATGATAAATGGGGTTAATGCCCACCAGAGAGAGGGTGCTGCCGTTGTATTGGCCGCTAGAGAAAACAAAGGTGACCACCATCTGCATAGCTCGTTCCTCTAATCCAGATAAAGTGTAGAGACCCTGCATTCTCCCTAGCAACTGGGAGGTGGGCTCTGGTCCTTTCGTCACTATGTCGTCCAAGACCACCGCCAGGCCGAAAAGAGTAGGGGAAGAGTTGGTTCCGTTAGCCCTCGCCACTGGCATGGTAGTCACATTTTTTCCCGAGACCGTGTCATGAAAATAGAAATGCAGGTCGCTTGTTTTCTCCTCCACCTTGCTATCATATCCTTCTTTAGCTTCCGCTGTTAGTGCTAGCAACAATAACAACAACGTAGCTGCAACTACAATGCTATTAACATTTGATGCAACACCAGCACTTAGCTTGGCCATCTCTAACTCAAGTTCTATATTGATGAATCGGAAGATTACATTACAATACAATTCTTGCCTCTGTATCAAACTGCAATCAAATTTGATTCGGAGATGATGCTTTATACACTTGTTTTGGAACTGTACTTGTTTTTTGCTGAGCAATCATTGGACGCCCTAGGGAATCAAGTTTTAAAGCAAACCGCCACGCGGTGAGTCACCTACGCCGGTTGAACTGAACGTCTTTTCTTACCAGTGGTCCTTCGAAGCACTAGAAAAATACCTTTTAAAGCAAACCTAACTGTCAGGCGGAGAGTCACCTCAATATCATATTCAAAGTGATACCTGCATTATTTTTGGCGTGGCTTAGAGCAGTGGTAATTTTCAAATGGTTGAGTGGTTGGGACGTTGAATATGCAATAAAACATATATGTAAGCCACTGGAACATGAATTTAAATATTTGCTGAAGATAGATATGCTTGATAGGATAATGGCATTTTTCACATTATTGAGGAGGTTGGAAAGTGGTAGCAGTGCAGGAACTCTGATCTAGTCTAACATCAACGCCAAAATGGAGTGCACATGGAATTGTATGTTGGAACGTGGCCACAGTGTATACTATTTGAAGTTGTTCACTTTAAAGGGCCTACCGGAAGAACATGTTTCAGGGCCAATCAATAAGGAAAGATGTCTGTCTGTCCCGACCTGGTTTCGCCTCACCTCCGGTCTCGCCCTACCTGGTCTCGCCCGGCCTAACGTCACCCTACCCGGTTTCACAAACCTTCTGAACGTTCTCATGCCTACCCTGAGTACACACTCTTTGGTAAATAAGTAAGTATGTCGGCAGTAGGAATGGTCCTCAACTTTACCTGTTTACCTTACCCAAAGCTGTCTCACGAAGCTGTCTTATCATAAAGCTTATCATGAATCTGTCTGACTGCTCATCACAAACAACTATAAAATATCGGACTGGTCTATGCCACTACGAATAAAAAGTGGTGGGTAAAAAAATTTCAAAAAATTTGATAGAAAGTGTGTTTGAATTATGTTTTTATAGTAAAAATAGATTCTGTATCATCATAAAAAAAAGTTTAAATCACTCAAAATTATATAAATTTAGATTTACAAAATTCCCTGCCAATTTTTTTCAAAATAGAATTAAAATTTCTATAACTTTCATCTGGAAAAAATAATGGTTAGAAAAAAATCATTTAATAATATAATATTTATACATATAGTAAAAGTAATCATCTTATGGTTATAATAAAGGTACAACGGTCCTTCCTTCTCTTACGCTTATGAAGGAAGCAGGGTAAACGCCATGGGTTGTTAGCTTAGCTTACGAAAAAAGGGTAGGTGCTATTAGTCCCTTTGCTTACGAAGCAGGGTAAGCGAAATGGATCCTTATGACCTCAGGTCAATACAATGATAACGATGAATTAGGGTTTTACAGGAAGTTTCTGTGTTGAGTACGGTAGAAAATGGTACTTTTCACATTACAGAGCGTGGCTACAGTGCAATATCTCGCCGGCTCATCTCCCCGGATGACAAATAATTTAGTTTTAAGATTATGGTGCCATGAATGGGTAAATTCTCTGGCCCTTATAAATTTATAGTTATATTAAAATATATATATATATCTTTAATCATATTCCTGATAAATTTTGGTTTATCAAAATATACGTAATGAATATACTTAATATATTGCATTGTGTTTTAAAGGAGTTTCACATATCAATATTTTTCATCCTCTTTTATATATATATATACTTTTAGCTTATAGCATGTGTATACTCATTTTTTATTTTTTAATTTCATTTTTTATTAATCAAATGCAGAAATGGATTTAAAATTTAGAAAATTTAGAAAATATTAAAATATATAATATATTTAACCATTTAAAATTAAAGTTTTTTATTTTTTTTAATCAGATTTTATATAAAATTGACTAAAACATTTTAGCTTAAAAAAAACATAATAATTAAACTACTATGATAAATCTAAAAACCATATTAATCTTCCTAATCAAATTGTGGCATTATGAGATTGTATCTTTCAAAGTAACACAAAGAATAAGGGTAGTTTACAACCATTATTAACTAAATTAATTATTATAATTACAATATTTTTCTTGCAATATTTTTACCTTAATATAAATTTATTTGAATCGTTAGAACGTGGGTTTTTTATTCAATGATAAATGGTGTGAGCTATATGATGCGTCCAAATAAGAATGGTTGAATGAAAAGAATAAGTCGAGAACCAAAGAACGTTGTTTTCTTTGATAAGAAAAAAATTGATGTTGCGGATATTATTCTTGTAAATAAGTTATATTTAATTATTTAAATATTGTGGATAATAATAGTGTGAATATACATTTCTACTATTTTTTTCTGGCTTATGATTTTTCTGTATTTTTGTTCTGTCATAGTTGGCACCGTAGGAGGGAGCGCAGTCCATTTTATTGAAAATTTAGTATACAGGTCTATCCCTCGGTCAATTAGTTAATACTTGCCCCATCACAATGTCAGTGAAGGGGATAATCACCTCAATCAATTAGTTGCAAAATATCTAGGCTTGGATTAGTAGCAAGGGTCTTCACGGAATGTTTCAACTAACGGGAGACCTCTAGAAAGCTAACTTCCAAAAGCAATTACATATCCAAATTTTTAGGTGCATTTGAATTGAATTAGGAAGTACATTCAATACATGACAGATCATTCTTTGATTAGAAAATTCCCCAGCATTTGGCTTTCATAAATTGCCCTCATACACTAGATGTAGCACTAGTGGAAGCCAAAGGGTACATATCAAATTGGAGTTGGGGCCAAATGCTTTTTCATAATTATTACCTTTTCCCATGTGGAAAATAATATAAGGGCTTTGGAAAATGCCCCATACTTCTTGTTAGAATTGGCAACTAGGGCCAAACTCCATGTGGGTCATCCTATTTATGGAAGCTGATATATTTCTTGGATTCCTCTCATCGAGAGGTGTAGGATTGATCTAAAGATCATCTGATTCTGATAAGTATTCATGGAGATATGACTTTATTTGTGTTATGGGACAATTTGTGATGGTCGTCCAGCAATCAGATAATGCCCACTTGTACCCAATGTTTTATTATAAAAGGAGGTAACTTGATATTCATTTAGACACACACTTCACTCTTGGTTTCTCTCCACTTGTTTTGGGTTTTAGTGGCAAGAGAAATCGAAGAGGTTGAAGCCCTAAACGCAAGTCTAGAAGAGACCTACAATGCTCTTCTAAATGTGCCCTAGCCGTTGTCATAAGGAAGCCCAGTCCACAATTATGAAGCCCTAGATGCAGTCATGAAGGAGATCTAGCCACAGATATAAGAAGCCCTAACAGCTATCTTGTGAGGAGCTCTGGTCGTAGTAAAGAGGCTCCTATATGTAGCCTAAAGGGGCACCTATACGGTGCCTAAAGAAGCCCTAATATGCCGCCTCAAGAAAGCTCTATTCGCAGTATAGAGAGACCTAATCTAAGGTCATCCATCCACCATGAAAAGGCCCTAATTCGCTGTCCTAATGGAAGCCCTAGCTGCAAGGAGAGGACTGGACAACGTGGACATTTGAGGGCTATTTCAGGGGTACGGTTAGAGGACAGAATGATTGATTGGAGGAGGTTGAGGCAAGGAGGGTTTGTTGGAGGGTGCAAAAATTGTTTGAGAGTGATAAGTACATGCATTGGGCTTGAATCTGCCCTTAAGGAACAACGTCATAGCTGCAGCAAGAAGGAGTATTCAACGTGGAGAAATAAGGTTGTTCTAAAGCTATTTCAGGAAGACCGTGAGGCTGTTTAGGAGGGCAGAGTTAGGAGAGCTTAGGATCAGATTCGTTAAGGTATCATTGGAGGATTAGGGATCATATTTGTGGTGCTTGGAAAATATAGGAAGATTATGTGTTAGGCCGCACGCAATAACACCATAGTCAAGGATTTTTTTGATCACTATTAGATAGGACTATCTTGAATAATGAAGGCTACCCTATATGCCATTCAATGCAGTAAACAAAGATCCCAAATAGTCCTTGATGAAGGTTGTCCCATCTACCATCCAATGCAGAAAGATAATAAAAGCTACAATGAGATGCAACATGATGCGCATAGTGAGGTACAATATACATAGTGTAGCACTACACAAATCAACATGATGAAAGGTATGCTGCATGATGATGTAAAGGGGCATAGCATGGTATGATGCATAGTGCAACAGTATGAAAGATGCAACACAGTGAGACATAACATGGTGCAGCATGGTGTCAGTGATGCTAGACATGGTATGATGGTGCAGCATGGTACTACCCAATGATATGTGCCGCATGGTGATGGAGTCACCTTGGAGGATCAACTGAAGCAACATGCCTTCAACTGAGTTCATTTAAGCTACCTCGTGTTTCATCTTCTTAGAGATGATCTCTACTCTTATTTATGTAAGTCAAAATGTTGACTTCTGATGTATATGTACTATCTCTCTCTCTTTACTCAATTATTGAAGAACATATAAGAAGAATTGATCAAGGGTTCCTGACATTAGGGTTCGTCCATGGCTGGCGCCACATCTTGTGTCCTCCTGTCTTGGCTTGTCTTCTGTGATTTATGTTTATGTTCTATCTTCATTTTACTATCATTCTAAATGCGATTGCTAATTTGGAATTGATATTGAGCTAATATGGAAAATTGAAGTAAATTTTCTATCAGCATAGTACATACCTAAAATTAACATGGTGTTAGAGGTTAGGTGAAAACAAAGCCCAAGCAAGAGTGAAAGAGAAATCATCGAAGACAGTTGGAAAGGAAAAAAGGGCTCAATAGGTTCTTCATCCCTCTTCAAATTCACCAAGGGTGAAGTCGAAGCATAGAATAATATCCGAGTGGCGCAGTAGAAGCATCTGATGGCCTAACTAAAGATCACTTCAATGAGGAGTCTAGATCTAAGGATGGAAGGAAAGGAAGATGCCTTGCTTGCAATAAGTTCAGCCATTATGTGAAGGAGTGTCTGAATGGTAGGGACACATCACTTGATAGAGATAACAATCATTCGAGGGACATCTTCAATGATCAAAGGAATGACATGTAATGCAGGTCATCGAGGAAATGGCTGACTCTTCAAAGAAAGCAAGGAACTCCAGGTACGAAGAATCAAATGTTGTTTCGGATAAGAAAGAGGATTTCAACCATATTCACTACCTCTCCTCTGGACACTTTGGAAAAGTGGCTTATTGATTTTAGTGCTTCAAGGCACTTCATCAAATAGAAGAAAGCTCTCTCTATTTGGCACAGATGGAAACAATCATGGATATTACCCTTGGAGTCAATGCTACCTATCCTGGAAAGGGTCTAGGGAATGTTACCCCTCAATTAAATGAGGGTAACACGATTAATTTACAGAAGTTCTTTATGTACCTGATCTCGAGAATAACCTGACATCCATTTCAACAATAGAAGTCAAAGGTTTCAAGGTGGTATTCCTCGATGGAAAGGTACATGTTTGAAAATGGAATTTTCAAATATGTTTTTATTTTGGCGTTCAAGGTTGGAAATTTGAATCAAGTAGTAAGAAGTCCATTGGGGACCATGTTATTTGACACATCTCTTCTATAGAACCGAAGGTATGGTTATTATGGGGCCCTACCCGATGTGAGCTAGTTGGTGACAGGGATGCCTGAATTCAAGAAGAGCATGAAGGTACATGTATGAGATGTACCGAAGGAAAATCCTACAAGGGGACCATTCCCCTCATGTAGCAAGACCTCAGATGTGGAACAACCTAAGGGGTTTGAGATTCATGGTTGGAAATCTCAAGTATGAAAATGGAAGAAAGCTCTCTATGTTTTAGAGCAAAAACGTCGGGCTTGAGATGAGAGGATTGATAGCTGTCTGATGAAGCTCAGATTCACTAGGAGTGAAGCCGATCCAAACCATTGCTTGAAGGTTGTGGATGTTAGACCTCTCATTCTGGAACCTTATGAGGATGACCTCTTTCTGACAGGTGCAAAACCTCTCATTGGCGAAACTAAGAGGGAGTTGGATTTCGGATTTGGAATGGTAAATTGCAAGTCCGTGACTACCTCGACGGAGCTTAACTTTCAGAAGTTATGTGGTACTGATGTTGGACCTAATTTGGGAAATGCCTCTAAGTTTCATAAAATCATTCTAGCATTGATGTTCTTGGTGAACTCCCATCTGGATATATTTTTTGCAGTTAGCATGTTGAGCTCATATATTGGTTCCAAGAATCTTCTGAGATATCTTAGGGGAACAATCTCTCATGGATTGAGATACACTGCCAGAAATGTGAAACTGCATGATTATTCGAATGTTGAGTAGGCAAGCAATATTATAGACTAAAAGAGCACTTCCGGGCACTATTTCTCTTTGGGTTTTGCCTTGATCTCCTGGTTGAGAAGGAAGTAGAAGACGGTGGATTTGAGCATCATTGAGGTAGAGTACATTGTTGCGAGTTTGGCCTCCTGTGAGGCTGTCTAGTTGAGGAATATCTTCAGTGAGTTGTTTGGATACATGCTGGATACCACCATGATCTTTTGTGATAACCAAAGGGGGATTTGATTATAGAGGAATCTCATATTCTATGATCGCTCCAAGAATATAGATATCAAGTACCACTTTATCTAGGATATTGTACATCGATGAGCAAGAAGTCTCCATCACATTGCGACTGATGTTCAGGTTGCCAACATTCTATCAAAACCCCTCGAAAAGTTCAAATTTGTGACTTTCTGAGAACACCTAGGAGTCGTGGAGAGACTTTCTCGTAAGGGTCCTGTATGATATGGACATTGAGCCCTGGGAGCTTCAAGGGCTTGGGGGTACATCTTGGAGCGATGAGCAACCATAGGGTGAGTGGTTCAAGCCTTCCCCTAGTGGTTTTCTTTGTAGGCAGGATGATTGGTTCATCCTTCTCCTGCTGAGACACAGTCATAGGGTGAGTGGTTCAACCTTCCCCTAGTTTGTTGTGTACGGGGTGAGTAGTCCAACCTTCCCTTCGGATACTCCTGGCGACATGTAGGCAAGATGAGTGGTTCATCCTTATCTTGCATCCTACCCATGTAGTCTAGGACTCATGGGAAGTACCTCTGATCTAGCCAATGAGCATGGAAATGAGGATAGGGACCATAGTAGTATAGATGGACTCATCGTGTTACTACCGTACTCCCTATGCTAGGATGATATTGATCTGGGATCAATGAAACTGACTTCGGGTCAGTATGAGTGGTTGGAAACACTCTCTTTTGATATTGATCTAGGATGAACGAAACTGACTTCGGGTCAGTATGAGTGGCTTGAGATACCCGCCTTTAATATTGATCTGGAATCAATGAAACTAACATCGGGTCAGTAAGAGTGATATAACTCACTCTCGTTTGGAATTGATCTGGGATCAATAAGAGTGGTATGACACACTCTCTTCATATGGGAATGACCTCGGGTCAGTAGATAATGGTATAAGGCATTCTCAATCAACTATTCTTCTTCATGGTTTAGCAGTGCAGGGCACTGATGGCAGAGATAGCACAGTCTAGCAGATGGATCAGCGGATGGAGTTCTCCTTAGTTGAGAGGGAGTGTTAAAATTGGCAACTAGTGCCAAACTCCATGTGGGTCATCTTATTTATGGAAGCTAATATTTTTCTTGGATTCCTCTCATCGAGAGGTGTAGGATTGAACTAAATATCATCCAATTATGATAAGTATTCATGGAGATATGAATTTATTTGTGTTATTGGACAATTTGTCATGGTTGTCCTACAACCAAATAACCCCCACTTGTACTCAATGTTTTAGTATAAAAGGAGGTGACTTGATAGTCATTTAGACACACACTTTACTCTTGGATTCTCTCCACTTGTTTTGGGTTTTAGTGGCAAGAGAAATCTAAGAGGATGAAGCCCTAAACACAGGTCTAGAAGAGACCTACAATGTTTATCTAAATGTACCCTAGCCACTATCATAAGGAAGCCCTAACCGCAGTCATCAAGGAGATCTGGTCGCAGATATAAGAAGCCCTAGTAGGTATCTTGTGAGGAGATTTGGTCGTAGTAAAGAGGCTCCTATACGCAACCTAAAGATGCTCCTATACTGCGCCTAAGGAAGCCCTAATACACTACCTCAAGAAAGCTTTATTCGCAATCTAGAGAGACCTAATCTAAGGTCATGCATCTAGGCTCAGAAAGCCCTAATTCACTGTCCTAATGGAAGCCCTAACTGCAGCAAGGAGAGGACTGGACAACGTGGACATTTGAGGGCTATTTCAGGGGTACGGTTAGAGGATAGAATGGTTGATTGGAGGAGGCTGAGGCAAGGAGGGTTTACTGGAGGGAGTAGAAACTATTTGAGGGTGACAAGTCCATGAATTAGGCTTGATTCTGCCCTTAAGGAACAATGTGACAGCTATAGCAAGAAGGAGTATTCAACGTCAAGATATAAGGTTGTTCTAAAGCTATTTCAGGAATACCATGAGGCTGTTTAGGAGGGCAGAGTTAGGGGAGCTTAAGATAAGATCCATTGAGGTATCATTGGAGGATCAAGGATCATATTTGTGCTGCCTGGAAGCTATAGGAAGACTATGTGTTAGGCCATAGGCAATAACACCACAGTAAAGGATTGTTTTGATGACTGTTACATAGGACTATCTTGAATAATGAAGGCTGCCCTATATGCCATTCAATGTAGCAAACGGAGACCCCAAATAGTCCTTGATAAAAGTTGTCCCATCTACCATCCAATGCAACAAGATAATAAAAGCTACAATGAGATGCAGCATGATCGGCACAGTGAGGTACAATATGCATAGTGCAACACTCATGGATCAACATGATGAAAGGTATGCAACATGATGATGTATAGTGAAACGGTATGAAAGATGTAACACAATGAGACACAACATGGTGCAGTATGCTGTCAGTGATGTTGGACATGGTATGATGGTGCAACACAATGACAGGTGCTGCATGGTGATGGAGTCACCTTGGAGGATCAGCTAAAGTAGCATGCCTTCAACTAAGTTCAGGTAAGCTACCTCATGTGTCATCTTCTTAGAGATGATCTCTGCTCTTATTTAGATAATTCAAAATGTTTACTTCTGATGTATATGTACTATCTCTCTCTCTGTGCTGAAATATTGAAGAACATATAAGAAGAATTGATCAAGGGTTTCCCCACATTAGGGTTTGTCCCTGGCTTGTGCCACATCTTGTGTCCTCTTGTCTAGGCTTGTCTTATGTGATTTATGTTTATGTTCTCTCTGCATTTTACTAACATGCTAAATGTGATTGCTAATCTAGAATTGATATTTAGCTAATATGGAAAATTGAACTAAATTTTCTATCAACATAGAACATACCTAAAATTAACACTTCTTCAACTTTGTAGTATTATATCTTATGTTTTGGAACAACAGACTTGTTTTGGACAAAGATGGTTTTATCATAGCCTCAGTTTGGATCCCCATGTACTCCTTACTTATAGAATTATAGGATGAATAAGTATTAGCAAGCACTTGAAATGCACTCAGTTGTTTTGTAAATGTCTTAAAAGCCACTAAACAAGAAGGATAAATATATTATTGTTGCATATGTGTATATATGAATATCTCTAATTCCCTTCCTGAGTTGATTGATTTTTACTATCAAGATGAATGCTGGAAGAAAACCTTGGACTAGGAACACATTCTGTTCCATTGCCATATATGTGACAAGTACGAACATCGCTATAGAATTTTACCCAAGCCGGCTCCTAATATGGCTCAAGATCAAGGCCAAGTTGCAGATCATGATGGATTTTCTAGACCAATTAATCATCATTATGGACTCAACCGTCCACTCCCACAGACACACTTTGGTAAGACCCATATTACTGGTAACAAATTTGAATAACTTGTCATTCTTGAATCCCCTAGTCCTCCTCTGAACCTCTCCCCAAAGAGATAGGCATGCCTAATAGTAGCAACCCCGAGGAATATTATAAGGTTCCTCTTAATACCTCCTAACAACCTCACAATTTAGAGCGTCAGGAATCCGAAAAGAAATATTTTCATTTGTTGCACAATAATGAGGTCAACAAAGAAATGGATTGGATGCTCTCAAAATCCCAATCATTGCTAATGCATTGAAAGATAAAGACCCAAACTTGATTTCGTAGCATGAAGTCAAGATACTAAGTAGAGTCATTATCAAATCAAGGAAGGCAGCTCAGAAAGGGTCAATAAGAAAAATGAGTGGCAATACTTTAGGAGTTCATTTAGAACCTTTGAAGGAGACTACAAAGAAGCACAAAGTTGACAACAAAAAAGGTTGTAAGAGAATTTATCAAATTATTCAAGAAGTATCCATTGACATTCTTATGAACTCGGGTAGAAAAAACTTGATCTTAGAGGCTTATCCATCCAATAACATATCTCCCCCATGGAGGTAATATCATGGAATATTACAAGCCTCAATATAAATGGAAAGAAAAGGATTCTCAAATACAAGTTTCTCATGGAACATCCAACCTTCTTGATGATTCAAGGAACTAAAACATCCTATCAATTTGTATGAAAGTTGACAGAAAAATGGAACCGAGGATGACAATCAATAGCTCTTGATTCCCAAGGTCAATTTGGAGGTCTTACTATCATTCAGAATTCTTGATAGGTATATATCATTAACTTGTTTTCCTCTTTTAGAATTATCACTAAATTTAGCTCATAGCATCGCCAGAAACACGATTTATTTCAAATTTCTATGACTTATTAGGTCCCTATGATACTACTGTGGCCCCCATATTTTTATTGTTGTGCCTCATGTAGTCTCCATATTATTACTGTTATTCCCCATAGAATCCCCCTATTATTATTGTTGTGCCCTTACATTATTATTGTTATGTAGGCCCTCATTATATTATGACCCTTTAGACTCATATATATACCAAGGAGGTCTTGGCATTTCCACCATCCAAGAATTGTTCATTTATGTAATGTGAAATGAGGTTTCCCCTTGAAGAGGCTTATTTTAATGTTGTTGATATGTATTTTCTTCTATTTTTATGATCTAGTTACATAAAATTTGGTGTAAGAGCTTTGGACCCTAGGGTTTCTCTTCTTCAAACAGGTCATCATAGAATTTTATCTATAATACTTTTGCTACATAGCTTCAGAAGTTGAAATTTTTACCACATGGAGCTAAAATTTTGATGAACATTATGTAAAACTTCCAAGGCTTGGTTTGTTATACGTTTGGAGATATGGCCCAAGGAAGTCACAATTTTTGCATGCTACAGAATTATATCTCGAACACATGTTTAGAGGAAAATCATATTAACTTTTTCTTGATGCATCAAATTTGAATTTCATAAAAAGTGACTGAAAATGCACAAAATCTAGTTTATCTTGGGTAATTTTCATGGTCGAACATTAAAAAACTGACACGTGGCGTCCTGTACATGTTTTCTCTACTGAACTTATCCATAGTTATGCCATCTTGGGAAAATTGGCATAACTTTATCTTGAAGAATCCAATCTTGGTCTAACTAGCGGGGTTGGAATGAAGATATAGAAATTTAGCACGTAATGAAATTTCAATATTGAGGAAGCTGAAATTACAAAGATATAATAGTTTCAAGATTGAGCTCCTAAAATCAAGAAACAAGTGTGTAATGTTTTAAAATTTGCAGAACTTTCGTCTGAAAAATTAGTTTGAACTAATTCAGAGGGCATATTAAAGCATTGATATCATTATTTTGTTATAAAATGTCTCAAAACAAAATAATGGATACATCTAATAAGCCAACAGAAAGATCTAGTATGATGCATGAAGAAAAGGAAGAAATTCAACATGATATGTCAAAATTACAAGACCATGTGCAAGAAATTTTTCTCTCGCAAAGAGGAGCAAAAAGGAACTGGAAACAATGATGAATGTCAAGATGGAAGGGTTGAAGGATGGTTCCACAAAGTTGTTGCAAGAGAGGGTTCCTGGTGGTGAAATGGTAGTCCATGAAACTCATGATAAGAAAAAGAGGAATGTGAATCATGATTTTAGAGACTCTAAGTTAGGGCTGAAGATCAACCATATTCTAAATATTTATATGCGGAAGTTTGATGGAAAGTACCAAGTAACATGGATACGAAAGATAGAGTAATTGTTTGATTTACCTGATGTTCCAAACAAAGAAAAGGTACACATTGCATATTTATTTTTAGAACCCAATCAGTTTGTGTGGTACCGAGAGTTTTGTTCTCATAAATAAATTTTCATTTGCACAATTTTTGGAAGAAATGATATCACATTATGAGGATACAAAGAGAAATAACTTCTTTAGCCAATCAATAAGTCTCAAATAAAAGAGTTTAATGGAAAAGCACATTGAGGACTTCCAAAAATTGAATATCAATGTAACTAATATTTGAGAAGACCATATGGTTAATGTCTTCATAGGGACTTTAAAGGATAAAATACAACAAGAGGTTCACCTTTAGGAACGTAATTCATTGCAAATTGCATTGAGGGTGGAAAATAATGAGGCCCTTCAATACATATATTATATTGGTTAGAATTCCATCCTCCAACTTATTAAATTATCTTTTTTCTCACATTTATTTACAAATTTTGTTATATTATGCTTAGTGTGAAGAGTAAAGATGTGTTGTTATGTCATGTAGCCTAATGTGTGTTAAATGCATGAATTGGAGCAATTTTGAGTTGATTTGAGTTCAAGACCTCAAAGTAAACAAGAAAGAGAGATTCTAGTAGGTGGTCCACCTCTTTAACTCCTCCAATGAGTTGAAGATCCCCCACTCTATCTCATCAACATTGTGTCATTGGAAGTCAAGAAGGACGAGTTTAGTGGAAGCCGAGCTAATGCAAGCCAAAGAAGAGTTAGATTCACCTGTTCTCGAGTTAGGAAGTCAAATACCCCTCTTTTATAGGGAGTTGTTGGTAGCTCCATTTTGTATAAATAAATAAGCTAAGGAAGTCATTAGGATTCAAAATTTTATTATAGCCAAGAGGGGAATCAGGTGAAGCATATTTTACTATTATTTTGATGATGTATTTGGCAGTTTTTGAATGATAATGAGAAGTTTTGTTTTGATCTAGCATTGAGTTGACTCAAAGGGTTGGAACTCTTGGGTTAGGGCCCAACCCTGGTAGCAAAATTTCTTCTCTTGTATCTATATTCTTAGTCTATAATGTTGATTAAATTGTTGAAGTTTGTTAATGTTTCTTTTAGCTTAATTTGAAGATTGATTAAGTTGTTTCTTTTTCATGGTTCCTTTAGCTTAGAGGGTTAATTAGTTGTTGCAGTTTAGTAGAGCAAAATCCATCAAAAGGCCTGTGACAGTGACCACTATCTCATCTCCCTCATGGGATCATGATTAGAGGACCCCACTATCATAACCCAAAAATAGAGTTGATTTCATGTTCATTGCATAGATCAATTTTTAACAGTGGTTTATCATTTCTCGAAAAGATCTACATTCATTATTTTTCTTCTCATGATTGTTGTAGCTTAGAAGGTAGTTCATTTCGTAGATCAATTTCTTAGCAAAATATTTTCCAAATTCAATTCATCTTTTCCACATTGACTTGTAATAATTTACAAATGAAAAAATAAATAGTTACATGTGTTACTGTAGGGTTGTTGGATCTGCAGAAAAGGACCCCTTTCACCAACTCCATTTAGGTCTTCTCCACCTTCTTTTCATGCATGTCAACCCATGTTCTAGATATCTATCTTTCGGTCACCATGGGCAGTGATCTTAGCCCAAACCCGACCTTATTGAAGTGTTGGGATTGTCTAAGGGTGTTGATCAACTTCCCCACATTTTCCACAACTTTCATACAACCTTCCAACAATTCATCTCACCATTCTTACCCTCCAAACCCTCTCAACCAACTTCCTGTAGGATTTCAGGTTATCTTGTGGCAGTACAAGAATCCTGTAGCACACTTGTAGCAGCCTGTTTTGACCTGCAATCATAGCCCATCTTAGTTTAGGAGTATTTTGACCCCTCATCTTGGACTCCATGACCAGAAGTGCCACCTAGATTAATCCCATAACTCCTTATCCTTTCCTGTAAGATCATATAGCATTAGTTCTTTTATTTCTAAATTTAGTAATTAGAAATCTATTTACTCTGCAAGTGTGAATTAGATAGTCAATGCATAGATTCTTGAGTTATGAAATCGTAGAATAATCTTATGTTTTTAAGCAACCCTGATACCTAAATGATTGAGTGAAAGTTACCATAGTTTCCTTTTTGCAAATTAGCATAAGATTTGTGTCCTTTCATAGCATTTACAAGTTGACCACTTTCATTTTCTGAGTTGAAAATAATTCACTTTCTTTTCACTGGGACTAGCCTTTAAATTATGCTTTCAGTAGTTATAATGCTTTGAGTTTAGTAGAGGAATGGTTTGGAACCCTAATTACCAAGTGACCTAGTTAAGGGTGGCGTGAGTAGGATGATGCATCTACTGTGTATGTAGAAATGCCACCTCTAAGTTTGTACAAAACCTCGAGTTAATAAATTAAAATTGAAGAGACTCTCGAAGTTGCAACACTCTTGGTGCAATACCAGGCTCACCATAATTTTGGCACCATTGCCAGGGAGGTATCTAGGTAGATGTAAGTTTTTCTTTTCTTTCTATTTTCCATTCCATGGATAGATGTTATTCTTGCTTTCCTTTATGTTTTGAATTTGGTTTTGAAAAAACACCTAAAAATAAAAATTCCTTTCATGCGTTGTAGGAGTAGAGAAACTTTAGGGAAGTTCTTGCCAAATACCCCCACACCATCAAACAATCAACCTGCACTATTATTCAGTGACTGTCAACTTCCCTCCTTGACTGTAGGGGAGTTAGAGGATCCCTTAGGTGAACAACCTAAGATCTTTTAAGAGCCTATTGGGGAAGAAGAAGAAGAAACCATTCAACCTACCTACACCATGAGTTGAAATATAAATGAGGGTGCTTTTCCCATTAGAGAGACTAATGGAAATGTTATGATGAACCATATAAGCCCTTCTTCCCTCCCTCACTTCCATGGCTTAACCTCAAAGGATCCTGATACTTTTCTATTTGATTTTGTTGTTGTCTATAGAACTTATGATTATACCTATGATGACCAAAATGTGAAGTTGTTCCCATCCACCCTTACGGATGCAACCTTGTGCTGGTTCATGGGTCTACATGGGGATAAAAATCACTACTTGGGGCTCAAATGCAACAATCCTTTAAAAAAAAGTACAAGGACTATTGTAGTTCAAAAGACACCAAAGAGGAAATATTTAGAATGACTCTTGGACCGAATGAATCCTTGGAAGACTATGCGGAAACGTTCTGGCTCAATTGTAAAAGGGCTAGATGCACCATTGATCCTGAATAAATCAAGTTAGTCTTTCTTAGAGGAATTAGGGATGACATGCTGGAAACCCTAAACATGTTGTCTGGAGGAGACATTTATCATCTACCCTATGAAAACATCAAGACAATATTAAAAAACCATTCTACGGATACTAGGAAGAAGGGTAGGTCTAGTCAAGCTTTGGCCAGTTCCTCTTCCTCCACCACATCTATCAAGAATGAAATTTGAAACGTGTTGGAGGACTTGAAAAGCGAAATGTTGCACAGCTTTTCTCTACAAATAGACACCATGCATATCAAGAGGATACAAAAGGAAACAGAGAGAGCCTTAACTACCTTTTTCCCTAAATTTACTAGAAGGCACCCTAGGAATGAATGTCCCTTAAATTTTATAGAGGTCTGCTCAGTCTGTGAGAAAATCCATTCCACAAATAAGTGTTATTCAATGCCTAGATTTAAAGTTGTATACCAAGGGGTAGAAGGTGGGGCTAAACAACTCTTTTACATCAATCAAAGGAGGCCTCAATTACCTTAGCCATACCAGTAGGGAATGAAAGGTGCATCCTATTGCTATTACCATCCAAACCAGAATGTACCCTTGCCCCCTTAGTATTCTCCTACTCATCCTTCATGGTCCACACCTTCCCCTTGTCCTGATGCACCTTAGCATCCTCCCCAAACTAGCAATCAAACATTTAAGCCATGTGCTTCTACACATCCTCAGTGGAATAACCCATCACAAGGTTGGAGGCCTCAATTCAACCAACCTCCTACTTTACTGCCTCCACCTCCATCTCAACTACAATTCATTCATCCTTCTCCACCCAAGCAACCTCAGATGTCTTCTCAACAAAATCCAAACTTGAACAACAACCAGGCACAACACGTCTATAGTGGAGACACATCTTACTCTTCCTATGTTGTGGAGATTCAAGAAATCAACCTGAGGTTTCAAAGAGTGCTCCCAGATAACCAACATCCATCTCCACCTGAGGAAATTGAAGAGGAAAAGGAAGAGAGTGTCCCTAAAGAAAATTCACCTCCTTTTCCTGAAAGAATGATCCATCCTAACCAACACACTCTAGAAGAGACTGAACTTCTTGGAGAATTGAAAAACTTGTGCGTTAGAATCCCACTACTCCAAGCTATCAAGGATGTTCCCATCTACAATAAGATTATAAAAGAGAAATTCTTCAAACAAATTGGGAGGAACCCCTACCATCAATATCACTGTTCAATTATCTGATCTAATTGTTGGGAGAGTGATTTGCCCAAAGTATATAGACCTGGGAAGTCCTTTGGTATATGTGAAAATTGATGGCACCATTTCCCCCCACACTTTGATTGATCTTGGGGCTGCCATCAATGTGATGAGTAAGAAAACCATGCTCAAACGAAACATCCAAGGATATTTGAGAAATACCACCATAGTGGTGCAACTTGTAGATAGGTCCACAGTGGCTCCTGAGGGAGTTGTTGAGGATGTAATGGTCTCTATTAATTCTTGGGAGTATCATGTTGACTTCCTATTTCTCTGGCCTAAGACCAAATTTAATGTCTATCCTCTCATCCTTGGAAGACCATGGCTATCCACTGTTGATGCTTACATAAGTTGCAGATATGGGAACATGAACATTAATAATGGGCATTTGTCCAAACAGTTGGTATTATACCCTCCTTCTCAACCATCCCTGGAGCATGACTTACCCATATGGCTGGAAGAGGATGAGGAAGATGAAGTGTGTCATACCACATGCCATCCAATTTTTACCATAGATGTTGTTATAGGAGGGGGAAAACCTGATGAATATGGCATGATTGACCAAATCCTCTAGAACCATCCCCCCAACACCATGCCTCTTGATGAGATTGTGGAGGAATCTGAGGGTAATCATTGGACTGAATTATGACTAGTGGACCCAAGTCCTGCAAATGTGAAAATGGTATAATTTGGTCGATCTAAAACCTTTAAGATCAATCCCTCTCTCTTAACCAACCAAGAAGAGAATTTTTGCAACATGCTGAGAGAACATTTAGATGCCTTTGCTTGGAGCTATAAAGAAATGAAGGGAGTGCATCTTTCGATGTGTACTCATCACATATACATCAAGGAAGGATGAAAACATGTGCACAAACCTCAGAGGAGAATGAACCTAGCCCTCAAATACATAGTAAAGGAAGAGTTGCAGAAGTTGGTGGATGCAGGGTTCATCTACCCCATCTAAGATAGTGAGTAGGTGTCCCCTCTAGTTTTGATCCCAAAGAAGAATGGAATGTGGAGGATCTGTGTGGATTATAGAGAGTTGAAGAAAGCCACTAAAAAGGACCATTTCCCTTTACCTTTCATTGATCAAGTCTTGGATTGTCTTGCCGGGAAGAAGTTCTTCTCTTTCCTACATGGATTCAGTGGTTAAAATTAGATCCATATTAGCCCAGAGGACCAAGATAAAATTACATCCACTTATCCTTGGGGCACCTTTCCTTATAGGGTCCTTCCTTTCAGATTATGTAATTCTCCTGCCACTTTTCAAAGGGCAGTTATGAGCATCTTTGATGAGATAGTACACGACTCTGTAGAGATGTTATAGATCTGACCTGAAAATATATGATAATAGAAATAAACCCAAGAAATAACAAGATCTGAATATAGATAGAAATGCTTCTTTATTGATCAAACCCTTAAGGTAGGGTAACACCATACATTCACTCCTTAAGGAAGGAGACATTCACAAGCCATATGCATGTGTCATACCATATTCCTTGACATCTCTCAATGGGGAGTCTCTAGCCTCTATATAGGCCTCATACATACAATACCATGGGTCATTACCGTGGTTCCCTCAATACCATCTATATAAAAGCATGGGCTTATTACATTATTGCTAACTACTTGTGGTCCCTTACATGATACTGGTTAACCACCTTATTTATTACTATGGCCCATCCCATTATTACATTTTTCCCTTGGGTACCTCCCTCTGTACCCCATATTATCTCCTCTAGGTATACTACATTCCACCCCCCTTAACATGTTTCATCCCCAAAACATAAAAAGAACACAAATAATAAGATCTACTCAAAAGAGTAGTCCATTGGTACCATGCATGTGCATCTAGCCATCCAAGAGAAAGGTGAACCCTTGATCCAGCTGGTGCCTCGCACGCTTGAGATGGAAGCTGACCCTGGCAGCTCTTCTGTGTTGATGTGTAGTAGGTGGATCGCCATTCCTCTCTATCTGTCATGCGGGGGTTGTTGTCCTTGTGCCTAATTCGTTGCCATCTTATTGGTTGTTTTCTTGCAGGCTAATGTGGGTGGTGATATGATGAAGTGTTAACCAATGGTGTATCTTTCTTTAATTCACCACCTGATGGAGCTTGATTGGGATCTGGTACATGTTGTGGTGCCTGCTATTGTTTCTTATCTTCCAATATTACTTCAACCACTAGGTCCTCATCTAATGTATCAAAACCTGTAATATTTTCTACTTCAGCCTCCTTGGATTCTCCCTATTTTTCTGGTACTTGGTTTGATGTTTGTGTTGGTTATCAACCATCAAGGGCTCATCCTCTTATGTGTCAGTGTCATTAGAGCTTTGTGCATCTACCTCCATAGTCTCTACTTGGGTCTTAATAGAAATATCCTGCAACATTATTTTATTCTTTTTGTACCAGAGCTTTAGGAATATTTTCTGCACATTAATATTGATAGTATCCACAGATTCCATCCAAGGGTATCCCAAAACAACATCCCTATTACCCATATCTGAAGTATAAAAATTGGAATGTAATACATACTTATCCATAGAAATCTTCAAACCTTTATAAACTTTCACTTGCTCATTATTAACCTGTGTGTGTTCCATTTGTTTCGATGGAACTTGCAATTTTTTTGCCAAATTGACTTTTATAAGATTTTGCTTGCAACTAGGATTTATAGACACAATGATTTTCTCCTTCTGCATACATCCATGAGCCTACAATAAGAAGATACCAGTAGAAAATAACCCCACCTATTTCTCATTATCCTGTTTTCTAGCATGAGACCATCTGTCTAAAAGGAATTTTTCAAATTCTTTATCAGGCAGGATGGAACACTTATTTTTGTTAAGTAATTCCCACCATGTGGCCGCCTCATCTGTAAAATTAGCCACTACCCAAAATACCCAATATTTTTCCCATAATGAAATTTTTTCTTTTATGTATTCTTCAATAGTAGGACCATTATCTTTTCCTGTAAAATATAGAATCACCATGAAGAGGATTTGGGAAAAAAAATTCACTTACTTGGCGAAAAATTGAAATTGTCACAATTTAGTCAATATTGCTCAGAATCCCTATTATGACCTATTTTCGAAAATGGATCAACTATTCTGCATCTTCCCATGTGATAGAAATCCCGATCTAGGCACTGGAATTTCTGATTTGCGTTGTAACTGTCCCGCTTTCACAAAAATTCTGAAAAAAGAGCTGATTTAAATCAGCGATATCTCCCTCATCTGGACTCTGATTTGACAGATTATTTTTTTGAAATTGGGTATTTTTTCACCAACAACTCAGATCTACAATTATATTTTGTAGATTTTGTACCAGAATGTACATATATGATCTGCAAACTCGTCGTCCTAAAAAATGTCTGCAACACAGCTCATATTTAAATCAGTGATATCTCCCTTATTCGGACTCCGATTCGGCTAATTTTTTTTTTTGAAATTGGTATTTTTTCGCCAAAAACGCAAATATACAATTAGATTCTACAAAATTTTCACCCAAACGTACAAATAAGATCTGCAAAGCCGCCGCCCCAAAAAGTTATTGCAAAAAATAAAAATACAAAATCTCCGCTTTGTCCAAGAAAGTGCTCTGATACCACTTGTTATAGATCTGACCTAAAAATATATGATAATAAAAATAAACCCAAGAAATAACAAGATTTGAATATAAATAGAAATGTTTCTTTATTGGTCAAACCCGTAATGTAGGGTAACACAATACATTCACTCCTTAAGGAAGGAGAACACTCCACAAGCCATATGCTTGCCAATAGAATAATCTTTGACATCTCTCAATGGGGAGTCTCTAGCCTCTATATAGGCCTCATACATACAATACCATGGGTCATTACCATGGTTTCCACAATGCCATCTATCTAATACCATGGGCTTATTACATTATTGCTAACTACTTGTGGTCCCTTACATGATACGAGTTAACCACCTTATTTATTACTATGGCCCATCTCATTATTACATTATTCCATTGGGTACCTCCCTCTGTACCCCATATTATCCCCCCTAGGTATACTACAAGAGATCTACCAGGATGATTTCACTACCTATGGGTGTGACTTCCTAGAGGCTCTCTCTAACTTGGGGAAAGTCCTAAATAAGTGCATTGAAATGAACCTCTTACTTAGTCCTAAGAAGTGTGAATTCTTGATGAATGCAAGGACTATCCTTGGCCATTCAATATCTTAAGAAGGAATACAAGTGGACCCGATCAAAATTGCCATCGTAAAATGGGTCCCTACTCCGCAAAAGTAGAGGGATGTTAGGAGCTTCTTGGGCTTAGCTGGATATTGTAGGAGGTTTATCAAAGACTTTAGCAAAGTAGCCTCACCATTATTTAGATTTCTGGCCAAGGACTCTGAATTTTGCTGGTCAAATAGTTGCCAAGAGGCCCTAGAGATCTTGAAAGACAAATTAACTACTGCACCCGTACTTAGAGGCCCAAATTGGGCTCTTCCTTTTCACAACTATGCTGATGCATCTCCTAAAGTGTAGAAGCAGCTCTAGGCAAGATAGATGACAAGTTTCCTTATGCCATTGACTTCATTAGAAAAAATATGTCTAAGGATGAATTGAATTACACTGTAACTGAGAAGGAACTCCTAGTTCTTGTCCACTCTTTGAACAAGCCAAGCGCTACATCATTGGATATCAAACTTTTGTGGATACTGATCATGCAGCTATCAAGTACTTAATGAATAAGCCTAATTTGAATGCTAGAATTATTAGATGGTTTATTCTATTATAGTAGTTTGATTTAACTATCATAGATAAGCCAGGTAAAGAAAATGTAGCTGCAGATTTTTTTGTCTAGACCTGCTTTGCCTACAAGTGATGAAGGGGTAGTTGAGGATCAGCTACCAGATGAATGCTTATTTTCTATTTTAGTTCTCTCTCCATGGTTTTCTAATATAACCAACTACCTAGTTGCTGCAGAATTCCCTCCAAATCTGTCATCCAAGGATAAGAGAAGAATTGTAAGGAAGAGTTCCCATCTCAATTGGATTAGGGGTAATCTCTTCAAGCTGGGATTAGATAAAATCTTGAGGAGCTATTTCAAGGAAGAGGAAGTCTTTGACATCCTCTCAGCCTGTCATGATGGTCCTTGTGGAAGTCACTTTTCTTCCAGGAGGACAACTTTCAAGGTTCTACAAGCTGGCTACTATTGGCCCACTCTCCACCAAGATGCAAGAAGATACACCAATTGATGTGATTAGTGCTAGAGGATGGGGAAACCTACTCCCAAGAATGAAATTCCCTTGCAACCTCAGGTGGATTTAGAGTCACTTGACAAGTGGGGCATGGATTTCATTGGGCCAATTGATCCACCATGGGCAAAAAAAGTACATCATTGTATGCACTGATTATTTTAAAAAGTGGGCCAAGACAAAGGTTGTCAAGGTAGAGACAGAGGAGAAAGTGATTGAGTTCTTAAGGGATAGTGTGGTCTATAAATTTGGGTAACCTAGAGAGCTAGTCATCGATTAGGGAGCTCAATGCACATCACATTTGATCGAGAATTTGTTAAGGAAACATCATATCAAGAACAAAACAATATACTACCTATCATCCTCAAGCAAATGGATAAGAACAGGTCATGAATAGGGAATTAGAAGGCATCCTCACCAAGGTTGTGAGTAGAAGCAGAAAGGATTAGGCAGACAGATTAGTCGAGGCCACTTGGGCCTATAATACAACTTGGAAGAAAACTACAAGTTTCACCCCTTATGACTTCGTCTATGGAAAGAAGGCTCTTCTCTCTATTGAGTTTGAGTACAATACTTTGAGAATGGAAGAACAGTTGGATTCATATGCTACAAAGGCACAACATGACAGGCTGCTCTAGTTGAATGGCTTGGATGAATTCAGAATGCAGGACCTTCTACACACTGAAGTTATCCAATTGCAGAGGAAGGTCTGGAATGATATGAACATCAAGTATAGGGTTTTTCAAGAAGGGGATTGGGCTCTATTATATGAATCTAGGTTCAAGGAATTCAAAGGAAAGTTGATGACAAGGTGGTTAGGCCCATAACTGATAGAGAAATGCCATGAAAATGGAGCTATTTAAATCAGGACCATTGATGAGGAAGGGATTCCCTTGCTTGTCAACGGCTACAGATTGAAGGTTTACATAATTCCTATGTCCAAGGAAGAGTTGATCAGTACCATCAACAAAGAGGTGAATGTGATTGGAAGTGTCCTAGATTCCAAGCCACAACATTCCTAAATACTGGTTTTGTTTGTGAAAAAAAAGAGAAAAAAAGAAAAGAAAAAAACAATAAGAGGCCTGGATGAAAACCTCCATGAGGCATTTGAGGCCAACTCTTGGGTTGAAACCTCCTTGAGGCAACCCAGGAGTGAAAAAGAAAAAAATAAAAAGAAAATATCCCTGGGTAAAAACCTCCCTTGAGGTGCCCAAGGCAGACACGCAGGTTGAAAAACTATCTTGAGGAAGCCTATGTGTCCCTTAAAAAAGGGAAAAAAAAAAGACAAAAAAACAATGGATAATGCTAGGACATGGATCTACAACTTGTCCATTAATCATTTTTGTCATTTTACAGGTTTTTGAAGACATTGGCAAATTGTAGAGCCACAGGGACAACATGCTCAGGTTCCATTCGATTTTTCCCTCCATCCACTCAATAACCTCCATACAAACCATGTCCTCACCACTCTCACCCATCCTCGTGGTTCAAAAACCCATTTTCAAGCCCTGTCTAGATTACTACAGGAAGCTTGTAACTGCTAAATGAAGATCCTGTAGCAGTACTGGAAAGTACTGAAATTCTACAAGAAAATGACATGATTGGGAAAATCATCATGCATGAACTACCCAATGTTAATTAGGGTCACCCCACCTTGATCCACAACTAACTTTTCCTCCATTCATCCCCGATTCACAAAAATCAATATCTTTGAAAACTAACGCTAAGCTTTGTCTCATCCTAAAACAATTCCAAAAAAAACACAGAGGACATTCCCTCCATTTTCACAGCCCTTCATTGCTCAATCAGGGCCCTAACATCATCCTCCAAACCATATACTCTTTGTCATCACTCCCCTCAAGTTGAAAGTTGTCGAAAAAGAAAAAAAGGGTAGCTACAAGATTTCTTGTAGCAGCCTATGCCACTATTGCAATAAGCCTAAAACCTAGTTTTTTTCTATCCATAAATTTGAGGGGATGATACCATCATTTTGAAGAACCCTTGCATTCCAAGAAGGGCTCTATAGCAGCAAAAACAATACCTGATATATTAACAAAGAACTTCCACACATGAATAACACCAACAGTCAAATACACAGGAGCAAAGAAAGTATACACAAGAGCATAAAGACAACAAGGTAACTCCCTAGGTAATAGCACAAAGGACCAGCACTCCAGCATGCATCGATCAAGCACAAGGTAGGCATGGGTATGGTAACCTCTAAGCTCCTCCCTAGGTGTAAAATAATGAAAAATGTATGAATGCCAAAGTAAGGTATTTTTATAAGTTGGAGGTGGCGACTTAACTTGGCCACCCTCGATTAGTGAATGAAAAGTGATTTATCATTCATCATGCAACATGAGAGTGTCACATCAGTCAAGGTGAGTTAAGAGGGAGCGGGTGTTGATTATGAGGGATGCGAGAATGATAACTCCAAGTGGGCCAATGGTTCAAATGAGGAAAACTTGGACTTCTGCCAAGCCATCACAGCACTCTGAGACTTATCCAAAAATAGCATGTAACATACCAAAGCTCAAATTCTCTGGAATCTTCACTCATTTCGAAATCAGTTAAAGTAAGGATGAGCTTAGGAACCTACCGAGAGGATTCGAACACTACAAGAAGCTATGATAGGCTATAGGAATCTACATGAAACACAAAAAAATTCTATAGGAAGCCTCCAAGGGTGTAAGAACACTACCTAGCAGGGAAAATTTTAACGATGGAAATTTATTCCAAAGTTTAGAAACCTTGGCGAATCTAATTAGTCCATAATATGCAATTTGTAAAATGTTTGACAATATTTTTCAAAAAATATTCAAATTTCTAATAATTTTATGTAACCTCTTTATGAATATTTTGGCGATTTTTAGGTAGAACAATTTTATACTATAAAATTTGGGTGAATAATTTTATAGAAAAAATGGAAATTAACAATTTTCTTTTTTGGAAAAAGTATGGAAAATTAGCCCTCTTGTGAATATTAGCCCCTAAAATTATCCCTTCTGCCTAGGGTTGATTTGGTCTTCAAACAAAATTATACTAGGCCTTATGGTGAAAAGTAAGTGGCCCCTCTCATTCTTCTATCCATGATTTACATGTTGTTGGTGTACCTAGAACTCTCTTAGTAATAACAATCATCTTTTGGATTAAAAGTGTTTTTATGGCTATAAAGTAGAGGGGATATACATAATTTTCATGAAATAGAGATTCCAACCCTCTGTTCCCTTCGATTTCATATCGAAGCTATCACAGGAAGAAACCCTCCTACACCTATTTGAAAACATAGAAGAGGATGGGAGGAGGATTTAATAGGAGAGAGCCTATAGATACAAAGATAATTGACCTTCATCCCGCATGTAGTAGATATTTTTAGAAGGCATCAGTGGTTAGGTTTCTTTGAGCTGCTCAAGGGATATGATGATAATATCACTTATGAATTTTCCATGGCCCTAAACTCTCAGACAAGAGCTGATGCCACCACTGTGGTAAGGGGATTATCCATTACTATCATACCTGAGCTAATTGTTAGGGTAACAACCCTTCCCCTAGGGGTCAAATCAAGAAAAGAACACAAGTCCAGCAATTCCATTGGAAAGAAGAATTTCTTCACTGCTAATGAGAAGCCTATAGAAGATAAAAATGGAGTCAGAAGGGAGAGCCTACCCTATCCATGGGATGAGTTGGCCCACCATATCCTTAAGGTCATCTCTTGTGAAGGAAGACTGGGTGTAGTCTATGGCTACCAGTTCAAACTGCTCCATGAACTGAGATTTCAAGAAATATTTCCCATATCCCAAAGACTCAGTGTGCCTTATTTCCTCCTATAGTCGATCATGGACATGATCCAGAAGCTAAAAGAGGGATAGAAACAACACTTAAGCCACCATGGCCTCATCAAAATAATAGTGGAAGATACTTTGAATAAATTAAGGGTTCTTGTCATCTGGTCCACATTGAGGGATATGGACAAAGAAGACATCCTTGACACTCAAGTTCATGCTCTTGGTGAGACCCCAATCTCTAGTGTTAAAGGAGAAGAGGCAGAAGAAGAAGAAGAAGAGGCAGAAGAAGAAGAGGAAGAAGAAGCTGAGAAAATAAAGGATGAACCAAAGAAAAAAGAAGAAGTTGAGAAAGGGAAAAATGAAGAATAAGAGGAGGAGCAGTAGGAAGAACCAAGCCATGAAAAAACCACTACACCTAGAGAAGAAGAGGTATCCGCAGAGAAATCTTTTTTGTCTCCTGGAGCCATTGAAAAGGAGGCAACTGTTGTCTTAGCTGGATTGAGCACACCAATCAAACATAAGAATAAAAGGTAGAGGAAAACTCCTCTCTACTTAAAAAAAATGGAAAAGCACTAGGATTAAATAGGGGAAGCCTCAAACTCCCTCAAAGACCCCTATTACAATTGAATAATCACCATGTAAAAGAGATGAGCTAGAATCCGTTGAAAAGAAAGTTGAGGAAGTCAAATCTCCTAAAGAAATCTCAAAGACTCCCATAACCTATGTAAGAAGGATTGTTAGTAGATCAACCTCCTCTAAGCAACCCAAGGCACCTACCACACTCCAACAAAAAGGAAAAACTATAGTACTCAAAGAAACCTTTCCAACAAGGTATCATACGCGCCAAACGAAGATAATATGACCAAGTTATGACCCTTGGAAGTTGGCTGCCCAACTAACCTTAACGGGGCCCACAAACTCTTGCCCTTACATCTCCTAAGGATAGGGTTTTGGTTGTTTAGGTTTTTCTCATGTTTTCAAGTAATAAGTAGACCCTTGAGCCTCACTGAAACCTAATTTAGAGGCATGTAGCCACCACATATCTTCTCGAAGATAAGATACCATCACCCAAGCTAGTCTTATTTCCATTTTGTTTGTAAGCATATTTAAGTATTTAATATTAATGAAATGAAGTGTTATTTCTATTGCATATTTGCATTTATGGTTATATCTATAATTTGTTACATTCTTGTTTAAATTCAGATCAACAATATCAGAGCGGTCTTCTATTTCTATGTTTTTATTTGCATGTCCCCAACGAGGTCGGGATATAAGGAGTTAGGGCTTGAACTGGTTGAACCTTCAGAAGAACAACCTCACAAATCCCGACGGCCTCCCATGGTGGAAGAATAGAAAGGTTAGGGGGAAGTAGATCCTATCAAAATATTTCTTGAAGAAGCCCTCGAGAGATAGAGGAACACGATGATGGAAAACTTTGCCCAAATCCTTCAACGTCTACCCAAGGGTGATGCATCTACCTCCAGCAGCTACTCGGGAAGAACAACACCCTTTAAGGTACAAGTTAACTTTGACATTTCCATATTTGAGGGCCCGATAGATGTGGACGACGCAGTAAATGGCTAAATATAGTAGAAGGATATTTTTTTTTTCATGATCTTTCCAGTCGGGAAAAGATTACTTTGTCTCTTCTCAAAGTCGCCCCCCATGTCAAGGACTGGTGGGAAACCTACTGTGAGCAGAAGGATGAAAGTACACCCTCACTCTTTTTGGCTACACCCACATGTGATTCATTCTAGGATGCCAGTAAGGAGTAGTACTACACTGTCAAGATCTATGAGGATAAATACATAAAATGGACCACACTGTGAAAAGGAAGGGACCAAGACATGCCAAACTTTACCAATGTTTTTCATACCCTTCGCACAAACTTGGGTATCAAGGATTTTGAGAAACATTTGGTACTCAAGTACTGCAACTGCCTACACATGCACATCCTAGATGAGATGGAGTTCCTGTACATCTCCTCACTTGGCACAATGTACTGATATGCTCTCAAGATTGAGCAGAAGCTTAAACAAAAAAAGTGAGACTTTGGATCTGCAAATCTGAACCAAGGGAAAGGCTCCCTGTTACAAATCCATTTCAACACATCAACCCCAACTTATAGAGCAATACTATTAGGGCCCATCAAACCCTAATTTAGTTTTTACATGCCCTAAAGAAGTCAATCATCAGAATGCATAGCTTCCCAAGAAGTTCCATGACTGAAATCATCCAGAAACTACCTCTAAGAAGATCAGCGCAGGAAGGCCTTCATTAGGGTGCACTACAATGCAGTCTAGTACACTGATAGGGTGCTATGTAGTGCACTTGAGCCTTCTTTGGTCTGTGCTGGGCGAATTAGAGTGAAATTGCATTGGGGTTTGGGAATATTCATATCCATTAGATGCATCTAGAAGTTTCCCAAGTTTGTCTACTCCTTTGAGCTCAAATTTGGATGAGGTAGGGAGTTAAGGAACATCAATCCCTTTATCCCTTCCTCCATGGAACTAATTCTAAGTTTGAGAGGGCATTCATTATCACCATTTATGGCATAATTTCCTTAATTCACCTATAAAAACACCACTCATCTAAGTGATCAAGGGCTGGAAATCATTGAATTATAGGGAGATGCTGTTAGAATGCGACTTGAGTTGATTTCAAGTATTGTAATGATGTCAAAATGTCTTGCTTGTTATGAGGAGAGGATGGGATTGAACTGGAGGAGTGATGCTGAATCAAGCAAATTGGGTTGTAACTCTTCCTTTTACTAATAAATTGTTCAAAGCTTTTTCCATATGCTTGTATTGTCCATTGATGCTTTCATATGATTATCATGTACTTGATTCCATTCTATGTTTAATCAATAGATCATTATCATATGCTTTGATCATTTTTTGTCTTCTGTGTGTATGTAGGTACTTTTCAAGCAGATTAAGTATGGAAATGAGCGATAGAATTGGTCAAGGGAGATAAGGAGTAAGCGAAAGCTTCAGGTAGGCTTCATTACCTCTTATTTAATCTATTGCTCATAGAAAAAGTAGAGAATGCTTTGCACTGTTGTTATAGACTTAGCTACTAGTCTAGGGGTTTAAGCGTTTATTTGTAGACACTAAAAATTCCCAAAGCACTCCCCCAAACCATAGAGCAAAGGGAAAAGCCAAGGCAGGGCAACCCAGGATAACCATCTGAAGCCACAAGCATACAATGACACCACGAAGACAAAGAAAGACATGAGAAAGTGGTGTGAGTTCCATAAGAGATCCTATTAGGTCCCTATACTACTAATGTAACCCCTTATTGATATTAGTACAACCCCCTTATTATATTGTTGTGCCCATGTAGTCCCCATATTATTATTATTGTGCCCCATAGAAGCCCACTATTGTTATTATTGTGCCCTTACATTATTATTGTTATGTCAGCTCTTATTATATTATGACCCTTAGACTCTTATATATAGAAAGGAGGTCTTGTCATTTGTATCATCCAAGAATTGTTCATTTGTGTAATGTAAAGGAGGTTTCCCCCTCAACGAGGCTTATTTCTAAGGCTTTCATCTATCTTTTCTATATTTTTGTGAGCTGGTTTCATAACATTTGGTATCAGAGTTGTCAATTCTAGGATTTCACTGCACCAAACAGGTCATCATGCCATTTTCGCTATAAATTTTTCACTACAAAGTTTTAGAAGCTACAAAAGAACCCATTTTAGAATAACTCCACCTGAACCTTGTGTCCAAATTTTAGATCTTTTCGCGCTATATTTTCGGAGATACGATCTGAGGAAGTTAGGGTTTTTGCAAGCTCCAAAATTTCATCTAAAACAGTTCATTATGGAATTTTCGCTATAACTGTTTCGTGAAGAAGTTTCAGAAGCTAAAATAAAAACCCATTTGAGATGAAATTGGTCTAAACCTTCGCTCCAAATTTGAGATCCTGTCTCACTATATTTTTAGAGATATAATCTGAAGAAGTTAGGGTTTTTGCAAACCCTTGAATTACATTCCAAACATGTTACCTTGGGAAAATCATCCTAACTTTATCTTTGAGCATCAGATTGAATTTATGTAAGAAGTGACAGAAATCAGACGAACTGTAGTTGTTTGGAAAAACCTAAGGTTGAAACAGTAACCTATGGCACATCGTACAAGTTTGGTCTATTGAACTAGTCTATAATAAGGTCACTGTGAGAGATTTGGCATAACGCTTTCTTGGATAATAAAAATCTGATCAAACTTGTGGGGTCAAAAGGAGAACTCAGAGAGCTAATGCAGGAAGAAATTTCATAAATTGGAGATCTGAAATTACAGAGTTACAGTCATTTCAAGATCAAGCTCCTAAAATAAAGAAAAAATGAGATGAGGAAGTTTGATGACAAGGATCTGGTAAATTGGATACTGTAGATGGAGAAATATTTTGATCTACTTGGTGTACTGCTATTACAAAAGGTATGTATTGCATCTTCATATTTAGAACAAGATCAAATTTTATGGTATAAAGGGCTTTGTTCTCGTAAACTACTTGTTACATGGTCAATTTTCGCAGAGGAAATTATAGCACATTATGAGGATACAAAGAGAAACACCTTCTTTAGAGAAACACCACAAAAATTGGAAGAAAAGGGAGAAAAATGGCTTTATTACAAAATGGAAAGAAAAATTATGGAAACAAGGAAGTCTACCCCTCACAACTATAAAGATGGAAGTGTTGTTTCTCCTAGCCTTCCAAAACCTACAAGGGTTACACCACAACAATTGGAAAAAAAAAAAGAGAAAAAGGGCTTCGTTGCAATTGTGATAAAAAATACATTAAAGGTCATAAATGTGCTGAAAAGAAATTATTTTACATAGAGTATGAAGAGGAGGAGGAAAAGGATCAAGAAAAATCAAAAGAAGAGGATATACGCCAGGACCTAACCCCAGAGAAAGAAGAAATGAATCTGACCATATCTTGTAAAGCATTGGCAAGAATTACCACTCCTCAAACTCTCAAGATAGAAGGACATATTAAGAAGAAAAAGGTTCAAGAAGTGAAAGATCACATCGAGAAAGAAGAAATGAATCCAACCATAGCTTGTAATGCATTGACTAGAATTACCACTCCTCAAACTATCAAGATAGAAGGACATATCAAGAAGAAAAATGTTCAAGAAGTGAAAGATGACATCGAGCATCAAGAAATGAATCCGACCATATCTTGTAAAGCATTGGAAGAAATTACCACTCCTGAAACTCTCAAGATAGAAGGACATATCAAGAAGAAAAAGGCTCAAACAGTGAAAGATCACATCGAGCATCAACACCAAGTTCTCCAACTTTTAAAGGATAATGCCACTTTGGTGTAGAATCGAATGAAACAACAGGTAGATGAATATCGCAGTGAAATTTTTTTTGATGTAGGTGATTGGGTATTTTTACGGCTACATCTCAAGCAAGCTATCTATGAGAAGGAAATGTTGGCAATACTACATGCACTTAAGAAATGGTAACCTTATCATGATAGTGTTAAATAATTTTTGGAACAAATATTATCTTTAGAAGAAAAGAAAAAATGGGTCACAAATATGTTGGGTTATGACTTTGACATCATCTACAGAAAAGGGAAGAAAATTTTTGTTGCAGATGCACTCTCAAGAAAGGATGAGGATGTGGAAGCATTGTTTTGTGCTATTTCTATTATCCAACCAAATTGGATAAGCGAAGCAAGGGATGAATGGAAGAAGGATGAATAAGAGTCACCACTCATTCAAAAGTTGCAGAAGATCCTAGTTCAAACAATATTGCTAGAACTTGACAAGGAAGGAAAAATCATATTGGAACCTGGAGCAGTCATAGAAACAAGAACCCAACAGCTACGAAACCGATCAATTCCAGAGTATCTCATCAATTTGAATAAATTACTCGCTTAAGATTCAACATTGGAGGACAAGAATTTTATATAGAAGCATCAAGTACTACTCAGGCATTGAGGACAACACTTTTTGAAGGAGAGGGGCACGTTAGGTCCCTATACTACTAGTGTAACCCGTTATTGTTATTAGTACAACCCCCTTATTATATTTTTGTGCGCATGTAGTCCCCATATTGTTATTATGATGCCCCATAGAAGCTCGCTATTGTTATTATTGTGCCCTTACATTATTATTGTTATGTCGGCTCTAGTTATATTATGACCCCTTAGACTCCTATATATAGAAAGGAGGTCTAGCCATTTGAATCATCCAAGAATTTTTCATTTGTGTAATGTAAAGGAGGTTTCCCCCTCGAAGAAGCTTATTTCTAAGGCGTTGATCTATCTTTTCTATCTTTTTGTGAGCCGGTTTCATAACAGATCCACTCACAACACAAGTGAGTTTCGGGCCAAGTAGTCACTCGTGGCGAAGCTGAAGGGTTCTCAGTGCGACGCATGTTCCGAATCTAAGTCAAAACCTGATAAGGGTAATCACAAAGGGAAGAAGATAATTAATGTGGAGCCCAGTGCCATTGTGCTCACCACCAAGATCTAGAAGATTAAGCCTGAAGATCCAAAAGATAGGGATCGCCTATTCTACTCACATATGTGGGTGAAGGGTTCTATGTTGCAGTTCATTGTCAACAACGAAAGCCAAAACAACCTTATTTCAGCAGAGGTCATGAAGCGATTGGGCTTACTAACTATAACACATTCGCAACCATAAACCATTGGTGGCTTTACCAAGGATGAGATCTCTGCATCAGCCAACGGTGCCTCCTTCCCTACAACATCAAGCACGAATGAGGTACTGTGTGATGTTGCTCCTCTTGAAGTTTCTAATGTATTAATAGGAAAACCATACTTATGGAAGAAGCATGCTACATATGAGTCTAGACCTCACTTTGTTATTATTTATTTGGGTACTAAGTTATATATGATACCAGAGGTAGCACCATCTACTACCATCTCTTTGATCTCTGCTAAGAAATGAAGTAAGGTCATCTCTGAGACTGGGAAATTTCCTTTCTTTTTTATTTGTAAAAGTAAGGGGAAGGTCATAGCCACATCCATGGCCCCTAGGAAGGGTTACTCCAAGAATCAGAAGTAGGTGGATGTAGTTGTGGAAGAAAACAGGGACATCTCCTCACCCACAAGGGTACCCTTGCATTTTCAATTCAACCATTCAATTGGTCTAATTCCCAGAGAACTTCTACCCAGTAGGCCAATATATTGCCACTCCATCTTGGAAAATCAAGAGATCAAGCAAAAAATCTAGGAGTTGCTTCAAAAAGGGCACATCCGACCAAGTTCATCGCGTTGTGGGAGCCAAATTGTACTTGTACAGAAGAAGCATGGGACCTAGAGGCTCTGCATTAATTATCGGGCACTAAACAAAATCACTGTTAGGAACAAGTATCCAATCCCACAGATTGATGACCTGTTGGACCAGCTCAAGGGGGCCAACTATTTAAGCAAGATTGATTTGAAGTATGTTTATCACCAGGTTCCAATAGATCCCGCAGATGTATGGAAGGCTACCTTTAAATCCAAGGAAGGCCTGTTTGAATGGTTGGTTATGCCCTTCAGGTTGATAAATTCCCTTGCTACTTTTATGAGGCTAATGGACGACATCTTTCGGCCCTTCACCAACGCATTCGTGGTGGTTTATCTAGATGACATCCTCATCTTCAGAAAGAGTTGGGAAGAATACTCGCAACACATTTGACAAATCCCTCAAACCCTTTGGCAGCACAAACTGTGTACCAACTTGGAGAAATGTACCTTTGGCATGAGCCAAGTCTAATATTTGGGTTACATCATAGATGAGCATGATGTGCATGTGGACCCGACCAAGATCTAAGTCATTCAGGATTGGCCAGCCTTGACCACTCTAACAAAGCTTCATAAATTTCTATTGGAGGTTCATATTGGGATTCTCTCATATCAGTTGGCCTTTGAGTCAGATTACTAAGGGCACAGCAAAAGAAAAGTTTTCCTAGTTCGAGTCCCAACATAAGGCATTTGTTGAGTTGAAGCACTACCTATGCTCTGCACCAGTACTCACACTTCTAGACCTACAGGAGCCATTTGAAATTGAGATAGATGCCTCAAAATATGTTATTGGTGCAGTCCTCACCCACCACGGGCATCCATTGGCCTTTCATAGTGAGACACTTTCTGATACAATTCGGAAATACCCCACATATGATAAAGAGATGTATTCCATAGTGCAGGCTTGCCGAAAATGAAAGCACTACATTTTGCGGAAGGAGACAGTCATCCACACTGATCAATGACCTCTGCAATTTATACAGACATAGGGGCAGTTGTAGAATGATCTCCATCACAAGTGGTCTATATATCTGAAAAAATTCCACTTGAACATTAAATATAAAAAGGGAAGCACCAATCATGTTGAATACTGCCTTAGCTGGCCCCTGGTGGCCATGTTGATTGTTGTTCTCAACTCTTGTGGTCACGAGACCTCTGCTTGGCTGAAACTATAAAAAAATGATTGAGATTCTGCCTCGACATACCAAATGCTAGTAGTTGGAAAGTAAGTTCCTGATTTCCACCTCCATAATGCATTATTATTCTACCCGGGCCACCTTTTTGTTCCTTCATGGGAGCATGCCAAGCTCATTTGGGAGGTGCACTACAGTCGGGTCACAAGACGCTTTGGTGTGGAGAAAATTTTGGTTGTACTATAAAAGTACTTTTATTGGCCCAAACTCCCACTAGATGTTCAGAAATATATCAGATCCTAAACTTCTTGTGCCATCGCCAAGCCCACCATCAAGAAGCAATGCTTGTGCACTGCTCTCCTTACTCCTAGCTAGTCGTGGGAATCCATATCCATGCACTATATGTGTGGCCTCCCTTCTACCAAGAATGGTAATTACTGTGTATTTGTGCTCGTGGACAAATTTTCTAATATGGCTATATTGGAAGCCTACAGAAAGAGTATCACAAGAAAGGACACTGCCAAACTCTTCTTTGAATGAGTATGGGTACATTTTTGGATCCTGCAAATCATTCTG
Source organism: Pinus taeda (assembly GCA_000404065.3). Lineage (NCBI taxonomy): Eukaryota > Viridiplantae > Streptophyta > Pinopsida > Pinales > Pinaceae > Pinus > Pinus taeda. Next base: position 60,575 of record APFE031052559.1, read on the forward strand.
GTCAAGCCTCTAGACATTATTGGAAACCAAGCTCAACAAATCAGCTTCCTTCCATCCCCACATTGATGGCAAGACAGAGGTCATCAATAGGATGATAGTTCACATACTCCGCATGTACAGCACCAAGCATCCTCGAACCTGGGATGACAGTCTTCCATATATGCAAAACAGTTATAATAGATCTCTACATAGCTCAAATGTTCTTAGTACCTTTCAAGTGGGTCTAGGATTTCAACCATTGTGTCTGATTGATATCGCCATGCCTTATCCGACTACACAAAAATAATCTACACATGCATTGTTCGAGGTTGATAAAGAGACCATATTTATTGAACACATCCAACACATCCACCAACAAGTTAATGACATCGTGGAGAAGTCAAATTGCAAGTACAAGCAACGACATAATCAACATCAGGTGCCACACAAGTTTTAAGTGGGCGACAAAGTCTAGTTGCATTTGCAGAAATAATGCCTTACCTGAGCCCATCAAAAGCTCATACCACTTTGATATGATCCTTACACCATTATTAAGGTTGTGGGATACAATGCCTTTGAGCTCAGCATTCCCCCATTCCTTGGCCTACACCCATTGTTCAATGTGGACCGCCTTCGACCATACTTCCCACAATTATTGGACACATCAGACATTGCATAACAACTCACGCCAACAGAGTTAAACCCACACTCCATGTAACATGCCACAACTGATAAAATTATTGAAACATAGGTCAAGAATACTTGCCAGGAAAAGATCCAACTATATCAGGTTGTCAAAGTGGGCTAACTCCTGCACCAAGGCAAGTGGCTCACTAAGGACCAGGCTCAATAGATATTTCCTCACCTCATTGAGGCACTACATGCAATGGAGACCATTGCTTCCTAAGGGGGGAGGAATGATCTAGGTGGATATTTGTGGCCACCCACTTATCCCTCCTAGACGTCTAGTCTGTTACATTTATTTCCTTGTTTGTTTCTACATATACTATTTTTTTGCAGTTTTTCGTGTCCTAAACTTCCAGAGCAGTTTTGACCCCCTAAACGGTGTTTTTTTGAGGTCTGCTATAGGCTCGCAGACATGGGCAAGGTCCTACGGAAAATCCTGTAAGTTTTGGAGAGACCTTTCCAAAAAGTTATTGTATGCGCCAAACAGAGATAATATGACCAAGTTATGACCCTGGGAAGTTGGCTACCCAAGTAACCCCAACGAGGCCCACAAACTCTTGGCATTACATCTCCTAGGGTAAGGGTTTTTCTTGTTTAGGGTTTTCTCATGTTTTCCAATAATAAATAGGACCTTGAGCCTCATTGTAACATAGTTTAGAGGCATGTAGCTACCACATCTCTTCTTAGAGATAAGCTACCATCGCCCGAGCTAGTCTTATTTCCATTTTGTTTGTAAGCATATTTTAGTATTTGATATTAATGAAATGAAGTGTTATTTCTCCTGCATCTTTATATTTATGGTTATATTTGTAGTTTGTTTTATTCCTTTTTAAATCTGGATCACCAATGATGCTAAGCTAGCACCTAGATACCTTGCCACCCAAGAGTAGGCCATCTCCCACTTTGAGGATACACTCAGGCTGTTAGGGACATAGAGCCAACAAGCATATCATAGAAGATGGAATACCCTACCACACAGTTTCTATATAAGGGAGTGTTGACACCTAATCATCAGGATTGGGTGAATAAGTAACTGAAGTAAATAAATAATAAGAAATATGAATAGACACCGGGAGATGAAGTGAATAGTCTCTCCCTCATGTATATAATAAAGATCAATCTGAATGAATAAATGAATTGATTTGAAGTGGAGTTACTACTTGGTCTGACATGGTATTAGATCCAGCCCCGAAATTATCTTTTGTGTAACTCCTAGTGTCAATTTCCTACCTATATTCTGCCCGGTTGCCTGAAGTCTGCTCCAGGCAGTGTCATATACATTTTAAAATCTGTGCCCTCTGTCATATGCATTTTAAAATTTGGCATAGTTGATGTTTCCATTGTAGTGGCCTCCCTCCATACATTGTTGCTCTTTCCCCACCCTCTATATGCTGCAGCTCCATACTTTGCAACTCCATACGTTGCAGCTCCGTTGTCGCTCTCTGCTTCAAAGCTTGTCTCCAGTGTGGAAGCCGAATAGCACTGTAATACTTTTGCACAACGTGACACCTCGAGAAGATCTTGCAATGCATACAAACTTTGGGTCGCTAAAATATCAAAGGGGAATTCGGAACATTGAAGTGATTATCCTTTATCAAAAGCTGAGCTAATGTTGATATTTTAGCATAATTGGAAGAGTGGTTCATGTATCTAGAATCCAGGATTTCTGAAATGGAGATCGAATTGAAGAACATGATCTCCAAGATACCCATAAGCGTTGAAAATAATGATGGAAATTAAGCCCCTTTATGCTTCAACTACTGTTACGTTTTATGTTCTCTCGGTTGCTATATATATTGTTATATATACTGCTATTGAATCTATTTGAGCCAATGTTATATGCATTGTGACTTTTATAAATCTATGAGGATGTCCTCAATCCCTCTGAACTAGTTTAATGTCCGTGTTGAGTTTGTACTCCTTTTAATAAGAAATTGGAATGAATATTTTGAAGATCCTGATTGTCTTGATGTCCTATCAATTTCAGGCTTCTTCCTTTGAATTTTTGCTATAGAATAACTTGGCTGGCTATTCTTCACACTCTTAAGAATCTCTTTAGAAGACTAGTGATTTCGTGTGGAAGGATTTGAAACTGGGGATAATGGATGAGGCCTACCTGATTGTTGATCTTTGAGGGCTCTACTGTTGACATGATATTATTCATTTTTTTCCAAAAGAAGCATTAGAATATCTGTGTAGCTTGCTTCTTGGTTTTCATAAGAATTCAGAATATTTCTACTACAGTGCATTCTTTTTTCCATCAAAAGTAGAAGTTTTTTTTTTACAGTATGCATTCAATCATATCTATTGTGGGAATAGTTCTCACTGGAAAGGAGAGCTATCCTGAGTGGTCCCAGATGATAAAACACACCCTCATTTTCAATGAGTTGTGGAAAGGATTGGAGATGGAGACAAAGAGCCATAACAACCTACCTCAGACAAAGAGCTCACCATTTGGGAAAATAAGAATAGCAAAGCCTATGCATTAATTGCAACATCTATAAGTGAAGAGGTGAGTTGCCATATTTCACCATTTTCAATTGCTTTCGAAGCCTTAAAAAAGCTGAAAGAACTCTATGACTCACATTTTGCACTTGAAGTTGTTCAACTCATAATTAAACTCTTCACCCTTGAATTGCAAAATAATGATCCTCTTGCTCTTGCATCCAAAGTAAAATATATAATGCATGATATCAAAGCCACTAAGGTCGAATTGGATATTCCACTTATCGCTTTTCTCAAGGAACTTTATCCTACTTACTCCAATTATCTTGAGTCATTGCAAGCAAATGGAAATATCAAAGATATTACCTTTGACTCTCTTGTGAAAAAATTTGCTGAAAGAGAGAAAGCTTTTGGAAAGAAGACATCCCCTAAATCTTCTAAAGAGGCTGTGTGCCTTGCTCATAAAGAAAAGAATCCTGCTCAAGATTCTTCCAAGGGAAGAGGTGGTCGAAGAGGAAGAGGAAGATATTTCAGAGGCAGTGGGGGCAGACACTCTTAAGGAGAAAAGGCAGATTCGCACTGCGTACACTGCAAAAGAAATGGATCACATGATGCCTCTACATGCAAGTTACCATGGGACAAAATTGAGCAGTAAAGAATCCAACAAAAAGGTAAAAATAATGACACAAACAAAGGTAAAGCACCTGAATCCGCTTACTATGTTGTGGCACAATGTAATATTGGAGTAAATGAAGATTTATTTAATGCTTCACTTACTTCTTGGGAAAATGATTGGTTGCTTGATTCGGGAGAAACTTGCCACATGACTCATAGAAAATATTTTTTTGAAGAATTTACTGACAATGTTGATGGAGTAGTATACTTTGCAGACCAATCAAAAATGAACCCATCAGGGCTTGGCACAATCAAACTTAAATTGCGTGGTCTTCCAGACTTTCTTCTGCATCATGTTCTATATCTCCCACAGCTGAAGAGAAACTTACTGTCCTTGGTCCACATCCGCGAGCAATTTCACTCCATTCATATGTTTGATGGCAAGCTTGAGATAAGAAAAACATCTGACCACTCACTTGTCATGAGGGGAATAGAAGAAGAAAGGCTTCTCAAGCTGCAAGGTACCTCTGCTTGTGCACACCCTTTCTCATACAATTATCATTATGAAGAAGGTACACTTCCATCAAGTTTATTATGGCATGCTAGATTTGGACATTTGAACTATGACAACCTCCGCTTGTTGAAGAAAATGGTGTTGCTAGTTTGCCTAGAATTCCTAGGAAATTTAAGCAATATGATGCTTGCATTCTAGGAAAGCATAACAAACAATATTTTCATGATTCACATTCAAGAGAACATAGAAAACTTGAACTCATTCATTCATATTTATGTGGTCCAATGCCTGTTCCTTCTGCAAATGGAAATAAATATATGATGACATTTATTGATGACTACACTAGAATGTGTTGGGTTTATTTATTGAAAAACAAATCTAATGTTTTTCAAACATTCAAGAACTTTCATAAATGGATTGAAAATTATGCACAATCTCATATTGGGTCTATTCACACTAATAATGGAAAAGAATACACATCAAATGAATTTGAAAACTATCTTCGCCACATGAGATCAAACATCAAACAATTGTGCCTTATAATCCCCAACAGAATGGTGTAGCTGAAAGAAGGAATAGGACAATCTTAGATATGGTACGCTCCATGCTCTTCTTCAAAAATGTAAAAATAATGTTTTGGGCTGATTTTGTTCTATGTGCTGCATAGAACAATGGATGATGCTTTAAGTGATGTGATTGATAGAATTGTGAGACACAATCTTGATTCAGTCCCAACTCAATCAACGGAGCAACCTGGACCATCTGAGAAAGCTCCTCCAAAGTGGCTGATAAAGAAACATGAAATTTTTCATCCTAATGAGGTTGGAAAGACAGGAACTAGAAATTCAAACCGGAAAAATGGAGGTGAAGTAGATGACCCTAATTCACCTGTTGATATGGATATTTCTTATGATTGTGAATTGAATTTGTCTATAGATTTTGAACCAACTTCCTTCAAAGAAGCTGCTTCTCATGATGAATGGAAAGAAGCGATGCAAAATGAGTATGATGCCCTCATAAAGAATGGCACTTGGAAGTTGGTTGATCCTCCATTAGGAACCAAACCAAATGGCTGCAAGTGGGTCTACAAGAACAAGTATAAAGCTGATGGCTCACTTGATAAGCACAAAGCCAGGCTTGTGGCAAAATGTTTTGCACAAAAGGATGGGGTCGATTATGAGGAGACTTTTGGCCCCACAGCAAAATGGGCTACCATCCGGACACTCTTTGCCCTAGCAGCTCAGAACGGTTGGAAAGTCCATCAAATGGATGTAAAAACTGCTTTCTTGAATGGAGATCTGAAAGAGAATGTTTTTATGTCCCAGCCTGAAGGATTTGCTGTGAAAGGACATGAACATAAAGTATGCAAACTTGTGAAATCCTTGTATGGCCTCAAACAAGCACCGCGAGCATGGTATGAAAAACTAACTGAGCATCTTCTGAAACTCAATTTCAAACATTATGATCTTGATGATGCAACTTTATTTGTCAAGAAAGTTGGCAAAACAGTTGTATATCTTGTGGGTTTGTAGATGATCCTTTGATGACAGGGAACAATGAAAGCTACATTGCATCCATAAATAAGGAAATGGGGAAAAGTTTTGAAATGACTGATTTGGGCTATGTTCATTACTATCTTGGCATTGAAGTAACTCAACATCTGAAGTCCATATTTCTTTCTCAAAAGAAGTACATTGGAGATCTATTGAACAGGTTTGGCATGATAGAATGCAATCCTCTTACTACTCCAATGGAACAAAACTTAACGCTCACATCCATTGAAGGAAAAGAATTTGAGGATACAACAAAGTATAGACAGCTTGTAGGAAGTGTTAACTACCTAACTACTATCAGACCAGACATTTGATTTGCTATTGGAATCCTCTCTAGGTTTATGAAAAAGCCTTGTGAGGGACATTGGTCTGCTGCAAAAAGAGTTCTAAGGTACTTGAAGGGAAGTCAAGACTTTCGAATCAAGTATACACAAGTGGACGACTTCAACTTGATTAGATACTCTGATTCAGACTTTGATGGAGACAAAGAAACTGGGGTATCTACTTAAGGTTATGCTATGAGTCTTGGATCAGGAGCTATCTTCTAGAGATCATGCAAACAATTAGTTCCAACAGATTCCATAATAGAAGAAGAATATGTGGCAGCAGTTGAGGCAACAAAAGAAATTGTGTGGCTCAGGAAAATTCTTGAAGATTTGCATGTAAAACAAGAACAATCGACTCCACTCATGATTAACAATACCTCGGCAATAAAGTTGACCAAGAACCCAAAGTTCCATGATCGAACGAAGCACATCAATACTAAATATCATCTTATTCGACATCATGTTGAGGCCAAAATAATCCATCTCCACCATTGTTCCACTAATGAGCAAATTGCAGACATCTTCACCAAAGCGCTTGGAAGAGAAAAGCTTGAACGATTCAAAATGATGCTTGGACTCACCAACATCCCTTCAAATTAAGGAGGGGAATGTTGACACGTAATCATCAAGATTGGGTGAATAAGTAACTGATGTAAATAAATAATAAGAAATATGAATAGACACCGGGAGATGAAGTGAACAGTCTCTCCCTCATGTATATAATAAAGATCAACTTGAATGAATAAATGAATTGATTTGAAGAGGAGTTACTGCTTGGTATGGTAGGGAGTATCACTGTCCTGAAAGGTTGAGGAATGCATTAGATAGAACACCTTTGTACATAAGGGCCATGCAAATATTGAAGATCAATTGGATTGGACTTAAGCTCAATCCACCTGTGTTGTTGGGTTTATAGGAGGGTAGGAATTAAGAAGAGGAAAGGAAGCAGTGGGAAGACATAGAGAAAAATGTAAGCTTCTATCCTCAGGGAGGCACAACATCTACATAGCCTTGGGATGTCAGAGAGGCCACCAAGGCCATGAAGAACACGTACATAGATGACTAGGTTGCTTAGATGATGAGCAACAATTTTAGTAGGGGTGAATGATGAGGCTCATCAATAGGTATATTATATGGGTCACAATGCCATCGTCCAACTTATTAAATTATCTTTTTTTCTCACATTTATCTACAAATTTTGTTATATTATGCTTAGTGTGAGGAGTAAATATGTGTTGCTATGTCATGTGACCTAATGTGTGTTAAATGTAGGAATTTGAGCAATTTTGAGTTGAATTGAGTGCAGGAACTCAAATTAGACAAGTAAGAGAGATTATAGGATGTGGTCCACCTAGTCAAATATCACCCACTATATCTCATCAACTCGGTGTCATTAGTAGCCAAGCAGGCTGAGTTCAGTGGAAGTCGAGCCAGTGCAAGTCAAAGAAGAGTTAGATTCACCTATTCTCGAGTTAGGAAGTCAAATATCCCTATTTTATATGGATTTGTTGGTATCTCCACTTCTGTATAAATAAACAAGCTAAGGAACTCATTAGGATTCAAAGTTTTATTATAGCCAAGAGGCCATTGAGTGAAAGCACAGTTCAATGTTATTTTGATGATGTATTTCACACTTTTTGAATGATAATGAGAAGTTCTGTTTTGATCCAGCACTGACTTAACTTAAAGGGCTAAAGCTCCTGGGTTAATGCTCAACCCTAGCAACACAATTTCCTCTCTTGTATCTATATTATTATCCTAGAATGTTCATTAAGTTGTTTCTTATTCATGGTTCCTTTACCTTAGAGGGTAAATTAGTTGTTGCAGTTTAGTAGAGTAAAATCCATCAAAACTCATGTGACATTGAACTCTATCTCATCTCCCTCATGGGATCATGATTAGAGGACCCCACTATGGCAGCCCGGAAACATAGTTGATTTCCTATTCATTGCATATATCAAGTTTTAGCATTGGTTAGATAATTGTTTATGATTTCTTGGAAATATTTACATATGTTATTTTCCTTCTCATGATTTTTGGAGCTTAGAAGGTAGTTCAGTTCGTAGATCAAGTTCTTAGCATTACTTAGATAAGCTTTTCCAAATTCAATTCATCTTTTCCACAATGACTTGTAATAATTTGCAAATGAAAAGAGAAGCAGGTGCATTTGTTATTGCAGGGTTGTTTGGTCTGCAGGCATGGACCCCTTTCACCAACTCCATTTAGGTCTTCTCCACCTTCTTTTGATGCATGCCAATCCATGTTCTAGATCTTTGTTTTTCAGTCACCATGAGTAGTCATCTTAGCCTGAATCCAGCCTTGTTGAAGTGTTGGGATTAGCTAAGGGTGTTGATCACCTCCCCAAATTTTCCACAACTTTCATACAACCTTTGAACACTTCATCTCACCATGCTTACCCTCCAAACCTTCTCAGCTAACTTCCTGAAGAATTTCAGGACATCCTGTAGTAGTACAAGAATCCTATAACAATATCTTGTAGCACACCTATAGAAGCCTGTTTTGACTTGAAATGGTAGCCTAGCTTATATTAGGAGTAGTTTGACCCCTCAACTTAGACTCCATGAGGTAAAGTGCCACCTAGACCAGTCCCTTCACTCCTTTTCCTTTTCTACAAGATCATATAGAATTAGTTCTTTCATTTCTGAATTTAGCAATTAGAAATTTATTTAATTTGCAAGTGTGAATTAGATAGTCAATGCATACATTCTTGACTTATGAAATCTTAGAATAATATTATGTTTTCAAGCAACATTGATAGCTAGATGATTGAGTGCAAGTTATCATAGTTTCCTTTATAAAAATTAGCATAATATTTATTTCCTTTCATAGCATTTACAAGTTGACATATTTCATTTTCTTAGTTGAAAAGAATTTACTTTCTTGACACTAGGAATAGATTTGACATTCTGCTTTCAGTAGTTAGACTCCTTTCAGTTCATTAGAGGAATGGTTTGGAACCCTAATGATCAAGTGACCTAGTTGACGGTGGCATGAGTAGGATGATGCATCTACTATGTATATAGCACTGTCACCTCTAAGTTTGTACGAAACCCTGGGTTAATAAAGTCAAGTTGAAGAGCCTCTGGAAGTTGCAACACTCTTGGTACAATACCAGGGCTCACCAGTAAGAAAAGTTGAAAGAAAAATTATGGCAACAAGGAGGTCTACCACTCATAAATATAAAGATGGAAGTGTTGTTTCTCCTAAACGCACACAACCTACAATGTTGACACCACAACAACTGGAGAAAGAAAATAAAACAAAAGGGATTTGTTACAGTTGTGATAGAAAATACATTATAGGTCATAAGTGTGCTGAGAATAAATTATTTTACGTAGATTGTGAAGAGAAGGAAGAAAAGGAACAAGAAACATCAAAATAAGAGGATATACAACATGAACCAACCCTAAAGAAAGAATAAATGAATCAGACAATATCTTGTAATGAATTATTAGGAACTACCATTCCTCAAACTCTAAAGATAGAAATATATATCAAGAAGAAAAATGTAATAGCATTATTTGATTCAGGTAGTTCCTAGAATTTTATTCATTGTAAGATAACCAAGGAATTGAATTTCTTTCTATATCTAGCAAAAAAGGGTAAATTGATGGTTACAAATGGAGGAACTATAAATTTCTTAGGTTAGTGCCATAATATCAAGCTAACCATGGTTATATATATTGAATAGTCCAATTATTTCCATTCCAATGGGTTGTGCTAATGTTGTATTGGGACTCCAATGGTTACAATCTTTGGGGACGATAGATTTTAATTTTCAAGAATGTTTCTTAAAATTTTATGGGAAGGGAAGGAAATTGAATTAAGGGTTATCTTAGGGAAACAAGGGAAGACAATTAGCTCTAATGGCATGAAAAATATTTTGAAGAAAGGAAAAAAAAGGGCAATTACACAATTATGCTCACTCTATTTTCAAACATCGAAATCACCCATTTCTCAATATCTCCAAAGAGTCCTGGAAAATCATTCGAAGGTGTTGAATACTCCCAAAGGTCTCCCACCTATTCGTGATCATGATCATGCCATTCACTTTATTCCAAGAAATGTTCCACCAAACATCTGACCTTACAAATATCCCTATGCCAAAAAGAGTTCAATTGAACAAATGGTTGCATAAATGGTAGAGGTGCGTATAATTCAACCTAGCGAGATTTATTTTTCTTCTCTAGTAGTATTGGTGGACAAGAAGGATGGATCATGGCATATGTGTCTAGATTATAGAGAGATCAATAAGCTCACTATTAAATATAAATTTCCCATTCCTATCATTGATGAATTGGTGGATGAATTACATGGATCAATTTACTTCACCAATTTGTATCTTCATTCCACATATCATCAAACTAGAATGAATGTAGAAGACATTCCAAAAATAGAATTAAGAGCTCATGAAGGTTATTATGAATTTTTGGTCATGCATTTTGGCCTTACTAATGTAGCTTCCAAATTTCAAGGTTTGATGAATTCCAATTTGAAATCCTTTCTTAGAAACTCTTTTTTAGTGTTTTTTGATAATATACTAATCTAGAAAGAGTCTTGGAATGACCATCTTGAACATGTTGATAGGGTGCTTAAATTATTGAAGGAGGAATAATTGTATGCAAAACCTTCCAAGTATTTCTTTTGGGTATAGTAGGTGGAATAAATGGGTCATATTGTATCTCATGAGGGTGTTAAGGTAGACCCTAACAAAATTAAGGCCATCAAGGAATGGAAAATCCCCACAACCCTAAAGCATCTTTGAGGATTTCTCGGGATGACATGGTATTGTCACAAGTTTGTTAAGAATTATGGAAAAATGGCAACACTTCTAACAACATTACTAAAGAAAGATGCAATTTTTTTATACTCTGAAGAAATTAAGGAATTTAAATATCTTAAATAGGTAATGTGACAAGATCTTGTGTTAGCTACACTATAATTCACAAAAACATTTATTGTTGAATGTGATGCCCTAGAAAATGTAATTGTGTTGTTTTAATGCAAGAAGGAGGACCCATTGCCTTTGAAAGTCATCTAATGAAGGGAAATTATTTACATCAACCTATTTATGAGAAGGAAATGTTGTAAATACTACATGCCCTAAGAAATGGCACCCTTACCTAATGGGAAGACACTTGAATGTAAAAAAAAATCATGATAGTCTTGAATACTTTTTGGAACAAATATTTATTTAGAAGAGAAGCAAAAATGGGTCACAAAGATGTTGTGTTATGACTTTTAAATCATCTACAAAGAATGAAAGAAAAATGTTGTTGTAGATTCACTCTCAAAAAGGGATGAGGACATGGAAGCATTTGTTAGTGCCATTTATATTATAGAAAATGATTGAGTAACTAAAGAAAGGGATAATGGAAGAAGTATGAAGATGTGTGGACACACATTCAAAATTTGCAGCAATATCCTAGCACATCTGATACATTTATGTGGAAAAAAGGATTCATTATGGTACAAACATTGTTTCTATTTATGTAAAAATTCCCAACTCAAGCAAAAGATTATTTTGGAATTGCACACCTCTCCTTTAGGAGGCAACACATAATTTTTAAAAATTCACCATAGGGTCAAGAAGGAATATTTTTAGGATGGCCTTAAATTAGATATTTATAATTTTTTGGTAGAATGTATGGTTTGCCAAAAGAATAAAGTTGAGGCAATTAAAACCGCAAGTCTGTTACAACCTTTAGCCATTCCAAGTCAGTGTTTGGATGAGGTTTCAATGGATGAGGTCATCATGGTAGTAGTTGATAGAATTATCATGTTTACACACTTTTGTGCACTATCTCGTCCATTCAAATCTAGTACAGTCACTTCTGCCTTTACGGACACAATTCAAAAACTACATGGAAACCCAATGATTATTGTAAGTGTTAAAGATCCCATTTTACTGAATTTTTTGGACAAAATTATTTTATTGTCTTTGTTCTCAGTTATCTCATAGCTCATCTTATCATCCTCAATCACATGGGAAAATTGAGATAATGAACAAGTGTGTAAAAGGATATCTTTGTTTCTTTTTATTTGATAAAAAAATTACAATGGGTCATTACCTCTAGTAGAATGGTGGTATAATACTTCCTTCCATACCACAATGAAAATGACCCCATTTATGGCACTTTATGGATATCATCCATCGTCTATCATGTTGTCTTTAAGAGAAAATTCTAAGGTTCAAGCAGTCGAAGATCACATTGAGCATCAACAACAAGTTCTCCAACTCTTAAAGGATAACCTAACTCTGGTACAAAATTAAATGAAATAACAAGCATATCAATGTCACAGTGAAAGAATTTTTAACATAAGCGATTGGGTATTTTTACGACTACAACCATATAAACAAATGTCCCTCAAGAAAGATAAATAAGGATAATAAATTATCACCAAAGTACTATGGTCCGTACAAGGTGTTGAAAAAAAAAAGGTAATATGGCATACAAATTGGATCTGCCTGCATCTTCCCGAGTACACCCAATTTTCCATGTTTCATGCTTAAAGAATGGTATAGTTGACAAGATTTCAGTTTAAATAATATTTCCATAACTTGACGAGGAAGGAAAAATCATACTTGAGCTTGAAGTAGTCATGGAAATAAGAACCCGACAACTATGAAATCGATCAATTTCAGAGTATCTCATTAAGTGGAAGAACTTACCTACTGATTATTACACATGTGAGGATGAGTATTTTATACAAAATCATCCTGAACTACTCAAGTGTTGAGGACAACACTTTTTTGAAGGAGAGGGGCACGTTAGGTCCCTATAATACTAGGGTAGGCCCCATATTGCTATTGTTATGCCCTTACATTATTATTGGATGTAGGCCCTGATTATATTGTGACCCTTTAGACTCCTATATATACCAATGAGGTCTTGTCATATGTATTATCCAAGAATTCTTCATTTATGTGATGTAAACTGAGGTTTCCCCCTTAAAGAGGGTTATTTCAAGTCGTTTATCTATCTCTTCTTCTGTTTTTGGGATTTGGTTACATAACATGACACTTCATTCCCAAATACAAGCCACATTTTCTTAATTCCAAAAGGTATCTTAGTCTTCTCAAGTCCCTAGCATCTTGGATCCTAGGAGGATTTCAATATAATACAATATTTATAGGACAAGAAGGGTGGTGTTGGAAAGGGAAAAGAGGAATCCAAGATCTTCAAAGATGTCATAGCCTCTCCTCATTTAGTCAACATCAACACCAGCAATGACACTTATACTTGAAACAACGATAGAGGTGGTTTCCAACAAATAGATTCAAAGGTGGAAAGGTATCTCATTTCCAAAGATATAATGTCTAAGGACATTTTCATGGAGCTTTCAATCCTCTGTAGCCATGTCTTGGATCAGTGGCCTATAAAATTAGACATCAAAATTAATCCCACACTAGAAATAGGCCTTTTTTCCTAGATCATTTATACCTCCAACATCCTAACTTTGAATCCATCATCAAGGATTGGTGGGATTAGCTAGCTAAATTGGAAGGATTGGGTTTGTTATTCCTATCGAGGTTGAAGCACATTAAATATTAGCTCAAAATTGGGAATAAGGAATAATTCAACAACATCTCTAAGGACAAGAATAAATTGGAAGACAAAATGGAGTGCATCCAATACGAATACATTCACAAAGGAATATAAAATGACCTCATAAAGGAGGAAGCACATACTATCACTCTTCTTGAAGAAAGAAGTAAGATGGAAGAAAAACCAAACTTACCAACTTAATGAGAGTTGTAAAATCAAAATGAGAACTTGGTGATGGGACAAAATGACCATTCAACATTATAATGAAGACCACCCGGTCGGGAACTTAAAGCAGATCCTTTTCCATTTGAAATGGTGGTTCCAATTGGTCAAACTAGGTTCAGTTATCTTCGCTCTATTTTTGCTGGCTTAAAGTATGTATTTTACTTACCAATAAAGAAGATACATCAAGTCAGCCCTCTTGCTGAGCCCATGCAAGAAAGTGATCCTTAAGTTGATCTAGGGCTTAGCCAAGCCACAACTAATTTCTGCCTTTCTGCCCCTATATAAGGGAACTTGTAGAATTTAAAACTAAACACAAATTATTCCTAGAATGCAAGAAAACAGAAAGAAATCCTATGCCTATCTTGATTAGGAAAATGTAGATCTAACCTAGCCAAGAGTAAAGCAATTAAATGATTTGGATTTTAACATACTTGGTTTTAGGTGAATATCTAGCTAATGAAATAGTTCTACTAGCTGATATTATAATTACCAAAACATCCTCTGTCCACAGACCAATTAATGATCAATAATCAACCAAAAACATTAGGAAATAATTCTATTAATGTTTATGGTAATTAAACCAAATGTAGATAGTAAATTTATGAGTAAATAGTTACACAGAAATCTGATTTGAGTATAAGAGCAAAAGATAAAATTAACAACAGATCTACGAAGCTAATGAACTAGATAGGTAATTGAAAAATGCCTCCATCTTCATATTAAACAATAGTACCCAACATGAAAAAATAATTACACAGATTTTTCATTAAAAATATGAAATTTGCACTAAAAATAATAGCATTTAAAATACAAACTACTTAAAACCTGGTCACTAGCTTTGTTCCTTGATTTGATCTTCAACAATCTTTCTCAAAACATAAGCCTCTCCATTAAAAGAAAAGGCTGCAATAGTGCAAACTCTGCCCCCAATACAAAGTCTATAATTCAAAAAGACAAATCCCAGTAACCCAAATCTGAGTTTTCTCCCCTCATCTACAACCAAAAATCCCTTACAATAGTGCTTCAGAATTCCTTTGGTGTAAAGAAGAGGAACCCCCCTTGGAGGATTCCCTAAAAGCCATATTTATAATTGCAAATGAAAATCAAAATGAGAGAACTATTTGGAGAATGAATTTGCTCCCACAAATTTGATTGGCCTCAATAATTGTTTCTCACTTGCTAGAAAAATTACATTGATACAAATCTTCTCTTCCTCGTCTCCTGAACTATTCTCCCACCAAAAACCAATCAAAATTAAATTAAAATACAAATCAAAATAAAAAATACCAAATCTATAAAACAAACATCTCCATAAAAATTTAATTAAATAAATAAATAAAAAGAAATATGTGCTTCAATTTGATCCATGTAAATATCTTATTGATTAAAGCGAATAGAATCAAATGGATTTGCAATCATCAGAGGCTTTGGGCAAATGAAAATGCAAACAACTAAACTCAAAAAATTACTTTTGGTTACATGTTCAGACCTTAATTTTATACTACATTTTATGCTCATTTAATTACCAAATCTTATCTTATAACCACCTCAAGGGATATTCTCCATGACTTTATCTATCTAACGAGCCATCCTATGCCTCATTTGGCCAAGTAAAACTCAATTTATAAGCTCGCAAAGTTGAAGAGTCAACACTGCTATAATTCTGGAAAAATTGTCGCCTAAGCTATAATTATGAAATTTTAATTAAAGAATCTACTTCTAGATTTACAATTACAATTAAAATTTATTGAATACAAATTAATTACAATTATTAAATTAATTATATACATTTGATTAAAATTACAAACTAAAAAAGTTGAATTAATTATAAATACCATATAAATTATATATGAATAAATTATTTATAAAATAAATTAAAATTATTGAATATACACTATTTAATATTACAGCTATATTATATAAAAACAAAACGAAGTCTTATAAGTTAGTTATAACCAAAAGCAACGGAATTTTCATATGACAAACCCCTACGAAGTTTATAACAAGCCCATAAGGGTTTTGTTTTATCGGATGTTCCATTTAAAGAGCTCCAATACCACAAAAGTTCCGAGGTCCGATATGAATTGTGTAACGTAACAAATTTTAATATAAAATATTTTTGTAACCAACCCATTGGAGGCACAAGTAATGTATCGGGCATCAACATATTGGAATATTGAAAAAATATACGACATCGGGGAGGTTTTCAAGTTGGAATGAGACATGGAGAGTTCATATTAACAGCTATTCCATCGTTTGTGGTGGCGACGGTGGCAGCGGCCATCCACTGAGACCAAATTGGTCTATCGGACCTATAATTTTCTTTCTTAGTTTATAATTGTTTGGTTCCTTGTCTTTCTTGGCGAGATTGGTGTTATAGCTTTCTTTTTCTTCTCTACCATCTTCCAACTTTCTTTATCTTGCATCTCCTTCATCTCTTCTGATTCTTGGGACATTGGTGTCTTAGCTTTGCGATCTATTGTGTTCATCCTTTTGAAGATAGTCGGAGAAGAAGTTTGGTCTACGAGATCTGCTTTGCTGTTAAATGGAGATTTATTTTGTGCGGTATTCGTACCTTGATAACTTGAGGAATTGTCGAGTTCACTCTTTTGTTGTTGGGTGGGGCTTTCCCCCTGCTTGTCTTGAGAGTTGTTTCTTTCTTCACCAATTTCTTGTGATCCAGAGTTTTCTTGAGAGTATTCTTCTTTGATGACAGTGTAGTGTTCTTTTTGTGCTCCTTCCCACCATGTAGATCTGTGGTGATTTTTTCTAGTAGAATTTTTCTGGGAGGCTTCTGGGCAATTTTTGGCTAGGTGGCCTGTCTCAAAGCAGGATCGACATATAAGTCTCTCTCATCTCATGGGGAGTTCTATTAAATTTAAGATTTGATATCATGAGAGGTCTGATTATTTTGGAATGAATTATTTTAATGTTAAAATATTTATGTAAACCTCAATACCCATCGGAGTTATAATTCATCAGAAATTTAAATAAAAGCCTTGAGGTATCAAAATTTAAGAGGTCTGGTTGAGCCTCCATTAATCTTTATATGACCATCTTTTGATTTATCCTTGTTGCATGACATCGTGTATCGGAAGGAATAGAATTGTCAAAGGTTTCTAATTTGTGTTTCGATGAAACTTTGTGTTGAGGTATCGTTGGAGGGGATATATAAGTTGGAGTGGTGTCCACATAGAGTGGTCTTTTTTTTAAATAAAATACAATAAAATACAATTACTTGTAAAAATCTTGATATAATAAACTACAATTATTTTACAATTTAAAGATTTCAGATTTTGTAATTTCTTTAAAAAATGGGATTTAATCGCAGACTTACAAAATCTAAAAACACCATAATTTTAATTGTTTTATAATTTGGCTACGGTGATTCTCTAGGATTATTAGAGAAAAATGGATTAATTAATAAAAAATAATTGGGAATCAATATTTACAATCAATTACTAATTTATTTACAACAATTAAATTAAGATACATTTTGTACATTTTTTAGCCCTGGCGGTAAAAATTATCGAAATCCAGAAGAGTGCCATTTGAAAAACATGTAACCAAATGAGATGAAACAAGAAATAATGGAAAGATAGAAAAAAATCGAACACAATGAAGCAATCAGAAGAAAATTCAAAAAAAAAAATATTGGTAAAATAGAAAGACACTTAACCAAAAGAAAATATTAAAATGGTGATTTGGCCAAAATGAAAGGGTCCCCATTATTAGAAAGAAATAATTCAAAAATGGGGTGATTAAGTTTTCACCTTAACAATGACAACATAGAAGGAAGAACGAATTATCTTTGGTTAAAAGATAATGAACTTCAGTTTACCAAAAGGTTAAAAGTGAGGTGATCATCAAACCGATAAACAACAAAACATTTCCAAGGGTCCCACGTTAAATAAATTTAGAAATATAAGTTCAAAAAGGTAAGTACTCAAAGTAGACTTAGTTTAGAATCATGAATCCAGATTTTGGGAAAAAATTATTTTAAGATTACCTCATATGAAAAATAGAAGAAGGTAGAGATATGACTATTTTGATAAAGCATATATCGTTCGATATGAATGGTTTCTAACATCACTTCATTGCCAAGGAACCTGGTCAGTACCCCGACGAAACTATCCTTAATTCCATACAAGCATGACCCTGCTACCAGCGAGGGTCCATAGCCACGACAGATTTACCTGCATTTCCCATGCATCCTCTTTAATCTCCCTTTTCATAAGTGCATATGCGACATTAGTTTATGATGTACCTGAGTGAAAGAGGTGGGATGGTAATAGAGACATAAGAAAATGGATATAATACTTCCATAATATTGACTCCAAAATATTTCCATGTGACTATCAATTAGAGGTTTTATAAAGTGGAGGGATAGGAGGGATGCATTGAATTAAAGTCAATTCAGTTCTTTCTTTCAAAAGATGAACTATATCACTTAGAAATTATGTGTTTTCCTGCATGAAAAATATTTAAAGCAAGAGGGATTTATGATTCCTTAAATATATACCTTCAATAGTAAATGAAACTCATGATTTGACAAAGTAAATATTTCCCATATATACCAACAAAAGTTGGGTGAAGAAAAAGCCTTCCACATAAATCATGGTAGAGTCCCCAAAATGAAATCACGTGCAATGAAAAAGTGAAAAAGAAATCAAAATTTAAATGAAAGATGAAAGCAACAACTCCAAACATGTCAAAATGAGAAAGAAAAAGTTGAAAGGAAAGCCCAAATTAAATAAAAACCCAACAAGAATAACTATAAAATGTCTCAACAAAAAATAAAAGAAGATAATCATGTGAATTTTCATTTTATGTTTAGATTCTAGTAAATTTTATCTTGTAGAGTTATAAGCGATTAGGCTCTGAAATTAAAGGGTGAATACAAGTCATGAGAGATAATAAAGCCAAATGAGAAGTCTTTGTTTGTTGTAAATTTTCTTGTTTCAATGCAAATGCTGCATAAAAACATCTTAACAATTTTCTGATAAAAGAAATGCTTATGAAATAATTAAATTTTTCAGGGACTCCCAAATTTAGTTGATTTGAACATCACTATTTCTCTTATAAAAACTTGAAAGAAAACAAGGAGAACGAGTATCAAATTTGAGGTGTGCAATAATTTTTGAAGACCTGCAAAACAAAGATATAAATAAGCAAAAACTAAAAACAAAACAGAAAACAAAATGTAAAGAAATGAAAAAGGATGATAGTGGGTCTATGAAACTTGCTATTGGAGAATTTCGTTTAAAATTTTACCTGAGAAATATCAATTTTCCAACAAAAGAAAACCTCTTTTTCTTAATTGGAACTTAAATTATGAAGAAATTGAATTTTTTGAACTCTCATTGACCCAAAATAATCATTTATTAAATTTGAGCTAAAGCAAGTAGTAAACTAGGAAACAATGTCTCACATTTAAGGAACTAGAAGTAAACCAAGTCTATCAAAAGTGGAAAATGAAGATATGCTTCTTTATTAATTGCAATGGGAATTGTTCTCTTTATATTCCAGATTTCATATTCAGTCCATGACTTGAAAATCAAGATCAAGTCCCAATCTATATAGTACTTTATATATATATGGAGAAGACTTTAGAATATTTGCATGATACATATGGAGTGATATAGCAAGAATTTAAACAAAAGAGAATTCATACATTAATTAACAAGGGTCCGTACTATTACCTATTCCAAATTTCTTTAGTAGTTTCTTGCATCAACATAATGGCTACTCAAGAGATCATTGAAAATCAAATGAAGATGCATATTAAAAGATGATTAAGATAATGAAATGAGCATCAAATAGTGAGACAAAGGAAAATCATAAACAAAAAATAAGCGATGAAATTTTCATTAGCCAGAAAGATCTCTGAGAAGAGTAAAAAGAGGCCCATTTGCACACACCATGAAGAATATATATCCCCAAAAGTTTCGAAGTCATATTAATAAATGAAAGTTTGTGGTTTGATAAAATTGTAATTATAAATACATATAAGCTCTCAAACATCATGATAACATGATAAGTCGAACTATATAGTAATGGATTAGTTAACGAGCAACCAAAAAGATTATATAATCCAATATCTCACTAGTCCAAGAAATTAAAAGGCTCATAATAGAGAGAAATGGAAATCATGGAAGAATGAATAACAAAGGATCAAAACTCTAAGATTTACCAGTTAGAGGCTCAGAGTTGTTTTGGTACAAAGGAATGTGACTAAAGTGGATGCAAGATGAATGAGTGAAGTGCAATGGTTCAAATCAACCTAGAAAATTTGAGGTTCGGAAGGGCAGAGATACAATCATGGATAAAATCATTTGCTACAAGATTTTTGCAATTTCCTTTGCTAGACAAGAAAGATTCTAACATTTGATTTCGGCTAAATTAATTATTATGGCTCATCTCATGTATTTGTGAAGCAAGGAAATAATAAAAGAAGTAACAATATATAATACCAAGATTTTGATGAAAAAAACACTCCCCTGAACATGTCAATGCTCTGGAAAGGGATGATTGCTTAATTTATTGTAAATCTAAGTAAAAACCAAATCTCTAAGTCAAGTTAATCAAGACCTATAAAAGAAACAAAACATAAATAAATAATAAACTAATAGAAAAGATAAGTTGACAACAGATAAAGATGAATATGTTAATGCATACGTGGAAGAATTTTGACTACAAATTTACCTCATGAATATTCAAGTTCTCCCATGCGTTTCTCAAAATTTTCATATCTTCAAAATCATCTACATATTCAATCTAAATTTGCATCTGCTTCATATTTTCATTGAGGGACAAGAGTGGTGAAAGTGAACCTCTATAAATACTTATGAATTGAAAATTTGGTATTCTCAAAAATTGTCAAGCGATAGCAATTCTTTGGAACTTCAACGTATATGATTTTATAACAAAAAAAATTCAACAATGTGATGAAGTTTTGCAAAAGAAAGATAATGAATTGAATCAAAAGTGTGTATGATCCGATGTTATAAGAAATTTGATATGTTCTAAGCCACTTTGTGAGAAAATGAAAGGGAATACCAAGGAAAAAACTTGGGTTCATTACTTGCTTATTGAAAATATGTAATAATAAAATAATTACAAGCATGAAAGGAAACTAAATCTAAACTAATCTATCACTAATTGAATGAAAGGAAACATCACTAAACACAGTTATACTTCTAATGTAAATATTCTCTCATTTTAACTCCTGCGTATATGTATAGATCAAATAACATGAGTAAAATTGCAACTAAGTTATTAAAAGAAAATTTCAACCTACTACGTGCAACTAACAAATTCGGAAAAATAAAATTATTTACAAAATTCTTACCTTGAAATTATACCTACGAAATGCTTACAGGGTCATGAAAAACAACATGTATTTCCATTAATACTTGAAAGAATTTCAAAGGAAGAGAAAAAATAGGCCAACATTGAATGATATACCTTCAAATGTTGTAAGATGATGTATACCAGTAGCATCATGTACAAAAATGAGTGCATGAAAAGAATTTAAAAAAAAAAAAAAATGAGATTTTTCCCAAATGAATTAACAACATGTAGATGGGAATTAAATCGAAAGTTTAGAAGACCTATGGAAAAAAATAGATTGCTATTCAGATTGTAATGTTACACTCTCATGTGCCATATTTTGTGAAATAATTAATTTAAAGAAAGGCATGTGTCGATATAAAATCAACAACAAATAAAATAAGATTTTTTTGTTGACAATGGTTAAAAAAATTTCATTGATTATCATATGCATTTATTAATGCACCTGATGAGTGTTGAATGCTCGAATGCTCAAAGTTCCAGTACAATGTGCTCATAAGTTTAGAAATGAAATTCGAAAGAAAAAAGAATTCAAATCGAAGGAACTGGAAATGAAGCATATTACAATTTACATTAATGTTACAAGTAATGGTACAACATGGCTGGGGCTCATCTGCAAATATTTATTTCCCACAATTATCAATAGAAATAATAAAGTTAAACTCATTGTTTGCATTATTTTTAGGGAATTGGAATATTTCAAGCTTATGATCCAAAAATAATACTTCATCATTGTAGGAATCAAAACTTGGGATAGGTCCTTGAATATCAAAATTACGATGATGATTTCTTGTTTGAAAATTAGAATGGACCAGAATAAATCCTTGATTAAAATTCTTTTTTTTTCTTCAAAAATATATTAATCTAAAGAATCATGAAAAACCATCTGTGAAGATAAAAGAGGTTGAGCATTTTCATTTTCCAAGTCATCACCATAAGTAACTTCATAAGTGCTATTTTTTTTCTCTGAATTAAATAAATAAGAACTAGGCAAGTAATTGAAAATGAAATTAAGAGAATCTTCAAGATTATTGATTGAACTATTGATTACATTTTCTCTACCAATATAAGAAATTAATAATTTGTTATTAAGATTAGTTCCACTGTTTTCTAATATTAAATCCATATTTAAAAGTATTGTTGATTGATTATGAATTAAATTATTGTTGTCGAAGATATCAGGGTAGAGAGAAGAATAGGAAATTGAAGAGATATATTAAAAGGTTTCTCTATGCATAGATGATTTCTGATTTTCCAAAATAGACAATTAAAATTCTTCGTGCATTTGATTGATCTAAAAATTGTTAATGAGATCCTCCATAATTTGCAATTTATCAGCCACGGATTATGAATTAATTTTAGCAGTTGATCGTGGGTTTCTATCGTTCCCTGTTTGATTTAATTGTTGTTGATTCCTACTACTAGATCACTCATTTTTTTGAATTTCTACTTGATCAACATGATGTAAATTTGGAGCATTTCTGGGAAAAGGATTAGAATTTTGCATTTCATTTTGCGAAAGACCAGAGTCATTATTTTGAGTAATTGAATTATTATCAACAAAGGATATAATTTCTGGTTCTTCATAGTTATCACAGGATAGGGACACTAAATGTCTGAACAATCCAGTTAACTAGAATTGAGGAGGAAAATCTTTGGACCGAAATTGCAATAAAATTAATTTAAATCTAACATAAAACATATCCAAAGTCTCACCTTCCATCCTACGCAATTCTTCTAACTGATCACACACATTTTTTTAATCATATTCCTAAAATGCACGAAGGAAAATCTTTCAAAACTCGTCCCAACTATGTTATATACCTAGGGGGGTAATATGGGGTACCGAGGGAGGTACCCAAGGTAATAATGTAATAATGGGATGGGCCATAGTAATAAATAAGGTGGTTAACCCATGTCATGTAAGGGACCACAAGTAGTTAATAATAATGTAAGGGGCCCATGGTATTAGTTGATGGTATGAGGAAACCATCGTAATGATGCATGGTATTGTATGTATGAGGCCTATATAGAGGCTAGAGACTCCACATGGAGGGATATGAAGAGAAGTATTCTTGTATGAACAAGCATATGGCTTGTGGAGTATTCTCCTTCCTTAAGGAGTGAATGTATGGTGTTGCCCTACCTTAGGGGTTTGATCAATAAAGATTCATTTCATATTATATCTGGGTTTATTTGCATTATCTCATACTTTCTTATCAGATCTATAATATTTCTGGGTTAGATATACAACAGGTGGTATCAGATCTACAATAGAATCAACCCCTCGTCGGTATAAGGTATCACCAATGATAACATAGTTCTTAGCTAGGTGACGTAATTTACGACATTCATCCTTGGAAAAAGTGGAGGGAAACTTCGAGGTCTGGAGATATACAATGATATCTCCATACCAAGGGTCGAGTGAAGAGATGAGGAATAAATTTTCGTCGGGAAAACTTTCCTCATAAACCGTATCCTCTCCACAAGGCAGCTCAGAAATTAGCTAGGCAAAAACCATGGATTTCTTAGACTTGGCTGACAAGAATTCGAGATCGAATTCTTGCAAGATGACTATCCATCTATTATATTTTCCCCCAATCACTCGCCTACTGAGGACAAATTGAAATGGATTGACTGCCGCTAAGACAAAATTTTTGCGTAGCAAGATGTAATGACGGAGCTGCTGGACAGCATGAACAGTTGCCGAGGCCAATTTCTCTACCGGAGAATAGCGAAGTTCAAGGCCTATTAAGCCTCGGCTCAAATAATAAATCACGTGCTCGGTGAGAGCATCGTCCTCCTGAACTAGAACCATACCAATGGTTGATTCTGCTGCCGCGAGATATAAAAGGAAGTCTCTACCATAATCCGAGTGACTCAAAAGCGGGGTAGAGACTAATGCTTTTTTCAAAGCATCAAACGATCGTTGCGCAAAGTCGTCCCATACAAATGGAACTCCTTTACGTAACAACCGCATGAACCCTTTAGTGATCTCAGCATAATTTGCTATAAACCGACGTAAGAAGTTAGCCTTCCCTTGAAGAATCTGAAGTTGACGTATTGAAGACGGGGGAGGCAACCGGACTATTGCCTCAACCTTGAAGGGATCTACCCAAATCCCTTCGTTCGACACTATGAACCCTAACAACCGACCAGATGTAACCGCGAAAACGCACTTGTTGGGATTCAACCGGATTTTATAAAAACGACATCGTTCGAAAACCATTCGAAGGTGACTAGGATGATCAGTCCTCTTCTGAGAACGAGCAACGAGATCATCTAAGTATGCTTCGATGATATGCTTAATGTCGTGGAAAGCATAAGACATGGCCCGCTGAAAGGTA
>APFE031052568.1:2427-23795 GCA_000404065.3 Pinus taeda
TAGAGAAACAATGGGCATTGCAGGGTTAGATAAATTACTAAGCTCTCTTGTGGCCCCCTATGGAAAGAAAACAAAAAGTGGGAGAATGTTGGGTTGTGTTATATTCTTTCCATGACTAGCCCACATAATTAACCAGGGAGTTAGAAGGGGGTTGAAGCCCTCCCTTCGTTGCGCCGATTACATAGCCGAGGGAGTCATAGGGGGTTTGAGGGGTGCAGGTAACTCCACTCTATGGCGTCCCGTAAACTTTTGTTTTTGGACCCTATGTTAGGTTGGGCGAACCTACTTATGGTTTTGTGCATGATTTTTCGCACATGGTTTTGGATGCGATGGTTTTCGGTCCATGGTTTTGGACACGATGGTTTTTTGGTCCATGGTATTGGATGCTTCGGCACGTATAATTATGTATTGTAACATTGAAAGGAACATAATGAAAAATCAAGCTGGTAGTCTCAGTTTTGGGATCCAGAGGAAAATCTATGTGTATATGTGTTTTATGTGTTATTCTCTCGCATTGTTTATTTTCTATGGTTTAGAAATCATATGCAGGTAATTTATGTATGAGGTTAAAACCTACAAATAATACCGACATCCAACATCTTAACAAGCTCTTGTCACACCTTTTCTTTATACTTTAGATATAGTCGATAAGGTCTCTTCTTAACAGGCTTCGCATCTGGTTTCAACATAATCTTCATAACACCCATATCTGTAACGATCCCCTTCAGATTTGAAAACTTTATTGGAAATAGATCCTTGTATTCATGCAGTATTTCAACCACCTTATCGATTGTATCTTCATCCCAATAGTCTCCTATGTTCATGAACTTAGGGCCTGCTTCAGATCCAATATTTACTTGTTTAGTTTTCAACGACGTTGATATATCTGGGTTTTCTACTTTTGTTCCTTCCACTTTGCGCTATCCTTCGGTCTCTGGAATGTTAATATTCCATGGGTCTTCTTCTTCCTCTTCAACAGTCACATTGTAACATTCCAGCGCATGGCACAACTGTGAACTGCAATCCAGTTGAGCCCATTCGATCGGTTCTTTAGGAGTTATGAATATAATTGCTTTTATCTCTTGGGGCGCTTCATAAATGCATTCAAACCCATCCCCAAAGCTAAAATTCAATAAGAAACTCTCTCTTAAGATATCCCATGCAGTTGTCCCATGGCAAAGAAATACCAGTTAATTTTGATTGTACCTAAGGTATGACAAAAAATGTGCACCCATTCTGGTTGTGGTTCTATTCCCTAGGCTTTAGTCCATCATGCAGATCATCCTTCCCACTATACTTTTCTATCATCCAGGTATTAGCATACCTAAACCTTAATCTCATCATTCTTCTATATTCCTTCCATCCCGTGAAGCTCTCCATGTGCATACCCCACCAACGGGCAAGTGTAGCGCACATTGCTAAATCCAGGGCTTGGGAGCGATGTTCTTCTGGTACTTACCTTTAAAATTCATATAAAAAAATATCCACCTCAGTCAAACAATCATAATGTGGAAGCTTCCTTACCTCAGTTGAGACACACCACAGTGAGTTGGTCATCATATTGCAATGCAGCATAGATACTTCATGCAACCAATTCTACTAGTGTTCAAGCTCTTGGTTTGAGTCTGAGGTGCAAGAACTATCCTTGTCCCATGCAATTCTTCCATCGGCTGTAGGATTGATCCAATCTTCATTTCGCGCTGCGATCTTGTATATCTGATCTAGATCATCATCATCTTCCACAAAGTGCAAACAGGTTCAATATAGCACGTGCCCTCAGTAGGGTCTAGTGTTACTATGACCCTAAGTGACTTCCTTTCAAACACCATTTTCCACTTCTTCAAGTTGATTATCATTTCCATATCAAAATCCCAGTCAATTCCTAGTAGCTTGGGGTACATGTTACTATCATCCACTATTTCAATGACCTCAAAGTTAGCTAGCGTGCTTTCACCCTTAATATCTACCGTTACACCATATAAGTGCCCCATCGGAATAATCTTCTATTGACTTGCCATGCGCAGCTGAATAGGAGACCACTGCAACGTAGGTCTCCCCATCCTTTCCCATATCTTCTTGGGCAGTACATTTGCATCAGAACCCAAATCCAGGATGACTTGGTCCATTTCATATTCTCTTATTTGTGCAGTCAGCCTCATCTCGCATTTCGTTCGCTTCTTGCTTACCAATTTTCCTCATGGTGTGTTGTTCAGTAAGGGTCTTTTCTTTATATGCGTACTTGTCAATTAACTCTTGCAACCCTTCTACTACTTTCCTATCACGTAACAACTTCATACAGGTGTTTATAAAAGTAGTTAATATCGAAGGATCTACTTCTTATGTCGTACTAGTTTCCAACATTTTCTCCTAGCTTCCTGAGGTGGAAGGCCTCAACAAAGTTCTTCTTTCCTTCCATGAAGGTATCTTTAGCTCAATTAAGGTCAAAGTCTATTTATTTCTTGGTATCCTTGCGCACCCAACCATTAGTCTCAGGCTGCTTTCCCTTTCAGCAACAACCTACGTAACACAGGTTGCAGTCTCACTTAATGATATGTTTTCTATGAAATAAAGTGTATTGTTTGCATGAATCTATTAAATCTTTAATATTCATGCATGGAAAGTGTGATGAACTATTTCGCAAAGATATTGAAGTAGATCTGTTACTAACTATTCAAATCAGGTAGATCTGTGCGCAGGCAGATCTAGGGTTGTTATTGACTTAGCGAAAGTTGTGAATCTACCTCTTTTATGTCTAATAAGCACGATCGTATCCCTTCATGAAGGCCTGTAGGTTAGCTGAATAGAGTTGCAGTAGTATACCTTAGGAAGATATAAATCTACGCAAAGGTAGATCTGAGCTACAAGGGAGTAGGAGTATAAGGTTCTATAATTTATAGGATCAATTGATGATTATCTGTTGATTTTTATAAGAGATATTGTAAATATGTTTCATTGTGCAAATCATTTCCAAGAAAAAGAAAAAGAAAAGAAAAGAACGGGGATACAAAAGAAAAAATATATATGTAAAAAAATCAAAGTCATAAAAAATATAAAAAAATAAAAATACCCCCAATAAGTAAGCAAATTCAAATGCCACTTCATTTAAAAATAGAATAAAATATATTATCAGAAATACCTTTAGAAAATAAAAAAGATGTGTCGCTAGTCTAAATTCCACATCAGGGTTAAATAAGTAGGATTAAATGTTTAATCACACCATTGAATCATGATTAGGCTTGTTGAGTAAAGTGAGTTAAGTTAAGTTTAATTATTTGAGCGCATAGTCTAATTGTGGTCAAATTAGTTTTAATTAGCTTATATTTAATTTGTCAAATCACACTATATAATCATGATTTTAAATAGTTTAAATAAAGTTTTGGTGGCACAATAGTCTTGCCATTTTGTGATAAAGTTTGCACAGCAATGAAGGGTTGTGATCTCATCCACCCATATCAATGGCAGGTGATGACTTCAGACCCACCCCCCCCTCCGATAGTTAACCAAGGGGGGTCCGAAAAGCAGTTTCCCCGCTTACCACTTTTGCAACGTTTCGCCCCAAGACCATTTTAGACTCCCACCCCCTGCCTAAAACTACTTACCATTCCCCTCCCCTCAAAAAATAACTTTCCCTCTTCCCACCTACTTTATGATCGTTGACTCATCCCTTCCGGCTCCACTCCTTTTCTACCAAATGGAGCCTCCCATCCCCACCCCACTCTAATACAATTCTGCCATATGGTACTCCCTATACATTCCTTTCCCATCGCAGTTACATCCCTTCCCACTCCACGTAAACTCACCCCCACCTTATGGCATCATCCTACGCTCTTCATGCAACCATTCTAGCCATATGTGTTCCTAGAATAATGGACCTGTTTCGTTAAATGACCTAATCACAATGGTAATCAAGTTTGTTGATAAATTAAGCCAAAGCCCATTATGTTGGCCTTTTTCTTGTGCTATTCCAAGACACCAAGAGACCATAACTATTACAGTAGCCAATCAACATACCAGAACTGTTACAACACCTAGTCAACAGACCAGAACCTATCACAACAACCAGTCAACAATCAAACTTCCACTACAACCGGTCACCTAGATACCATTTTTCATCCAACCGATTCTTGGGTAATTCTAATTTCCCAGTTCTTTCCTTTCCAACATGGCTCCTAAATGAAAATATAAGGATACATATGAAAACCCCCTTCTACCCCCCGTAATTGATTTGGACTATCAACCACTCGTAGAGCTAGAATATAAAATCCTTGAAACCAATTGTGAGTTCGACCTCTACGAACTCCAAAACTGGTTAAAACATAAATTCATAGATATTAGTGATGAATTGGGTTTGTGTGACTCCTTCCTACCCCAATTCATTTTTCCTCAGACCTAACATTTATCTAAATTTGTTTCATGGTGCCACTTCCGGTACATTCCCAGTCAGATGGAAATTGTGGCCCAAAACAATGATATCATTTTCACAATTACCTCTAGTTCCGTTTCCCAGATGCTGCAAATTCAAAAATTTTCCTCTCTAAAACCTTTTTTAGTAGATTCACTCATAGAAATCCACAAGAACCTCACTTTCCCACACAAAGCAAAGATCTTTGAAACATTTCTCCCCGGGGATGCTTAATTGCCTAAGAAAAATCCCCCATATTCATCTTCCATGTTCCTTGAGACGACAAAACAGATTATCTCAATTGTTTCTTATTTATTGGGCTATCAATTCGATCAGTGGGTTGATGGGTCCATCATAGGTTTTTTGTCAATCTTCATAATAGGTGAGAAGCCCTCAATAATATTTAAATACAGTGATTTTCTAGTATATGCCATCCATGAGTAGTTCCTAAAGTTTTCTACAGAGGGAACCTTTAAATATGCTTCAGTTCTAGTCTATTTGTTTTTATAATATTAGGCATACATGTTTAAGTTTCCATTGGAGAAATTGGATAAGCAAGGAAATGCACAATCTGTAATTCAGTGGACTTCCTTAGTAACGAAGCATTCCAATGAATTTACCTTCAGTGATTATGTTGTCAAAATATTATATACAATCTCTTTCCTATTGAATAGTAATGTTGAGCCAAGGATAGGACCGAAGATAAAAATATTTCTTCATCTGAGTGAGCAAACCAAAACAGGTGACTGGTACCTATACCAGAATTATACAAAAATCAGAGTGTATGGGTGTGAATTGCCACCATACAAGTTGCCCAAGTTTGTCCCAATGAGAATTTTTTCACTAGTGTATTAGACAGATGATTATCATGAATGAGTGCACTTTGTGGTAGCAAACAAGAAGTCTCAATTCAAAATAAAAACATAGGTGGGCCCTTTCATTCACAAAACTAGGACAACAGCCAAATAAGCATATATCCACCTCAAGAAAATGAATTTCAAATTTAGCTTTACCTGGTCATATGACCCCTTGGGAATAATTTCAAATCTGAGAGTAGAAAAAAATACTACTCCCTACACTCATAATCCTAGGTCAAAAATAAAAAAATATGCAAATCACAATCAATGACAGAAGAATACTTTGCGGGAGGTAGAAGAACATGCACTCTCAACAAACAACATAACATACTCCAACACCTCAGGAGAAATGGGACAAGAGGCCAAGGGAAGATGTTTCCCCTTCAATCATAGAGATCTAAGGGAAAGAGTTTCAAATTTACAAGAAGAAACAAAAGAAAAATGCATGAACACAATCCTTGCAAGAGGAAAATGTACAATCCATCATTGTTTTCACAAGCCCCCATACGTCAATCATAAATAAAGATATTTTTATAGGATATCCATCCTCTTCAACCTCCCAAGAGCCACTAGATACATCTCAGTCAAGGGAATTATTTCATGACCAATCTGAATCAAATATATGTTCCAGGTATAAACAGATTAAGAAGAAAAATGAGATGTTAAAAACTACAACTTATACGCAATTTTGGAAGCAGACAATGTCCTCACAGCATAGGCTACTCTCCGCCTTTGACACAGAGAAAGGAAAAATGCAGATAGCCTTCTTCCAAGCTTAAGTTCCTTTTTATAAAACCCCTGAAGATTACAAGAAATCCATTATTTCCTTCAATGTTTACCAAATTCATTCAATTTATTATATAGACATGCATAAGAAAATAGGGATTCAAACTTGACAACTTCAGCAATGAAAGCCTCTAGGTTGCAAGCTTCAGTCAACAACACTCAGTCCCAACTCAAATTAGAAAAGATCTCTTCTCTAGATAAAGACACAAAAATCAAGTCTTTAGAAGATCTAGTAATTAAACTGGGATATGATCCGAGAAATGTGAAAGTTGCTGAAGAAATCATTAGAAGGAAGGATGTTGACATTGCATCACTCAAGAAGCAGATTAAGCTTCCATCCACTGAAGACCCACAAACAAAGTAAGTTGGATAGTTAGAGAAAGAGAAGGAAGACATGTTCATAATTATTATTGAACAAAGTGGACATATCAAAGAAATTGATATTGAGATGGAGAAATTGTTGAAGGAGAGAGAAAATTCAACACAGTTGGAAACCATTCCACTCACAACAGTTCCTATTGCATCTACATCAGCAACACGGGCATCCACTTCAGTAGCCATCACAGTTGAGGCAAAATCTACAGATTCTTAAGGAGAACTTGTTAAAGCAATGGAGGACCTATCTATCAGAGGACAAGAAATTGAGAAGCTTAAAGCTCAGATAAACAATCTCTAAGAACATAAATTAAATTTTGATAATGTGTACATAGCAGAGCTTCAAAATACTGATAGGTTAACAAAGACAATTGTACAGTTGGACAATGAGTTTGCCATGGAACAAACACTTGCACAAGCAAAGGAAAACTTTTTGATAGAAATAAATGAGGCCATGAATGAAATATGGCCTTCTATTGAGATTATTTTTTATGTGGAGGAATTGGTACAAATATCTAAAGAAGTCATTGAAGAGGTGAAAGAATATTTAAGATAGAAGCCAAGTGAAGTCATTGCTTTAATCAGGATTTTGAATTCGAGGGCGAAAGAAGAATTGGAGGAGTTTGATATTTTAGACATGACAGAGACAATTTTGGAGGTGAGCAGGGTCCTTACAAAAAGGAACTGGATAATGCAGTTGGAGAACAAGTGCCACAACTTGGAGTCTAGTATTCAGAAGTTTCATAGGAAATTCAATGTACTGAATCAAAAAGGGCTGCCAGGTTTGATAGGAAATGGAGATAAGTTTTTCAAGATAGAAGATTCTCACCATAAGTTATATACCATAGCCAGGGATAAGCCAAAATTTTCCACTATCAAAGGAAGCATCACAGCAAAATCCTTCATGGAAGCTTTGGATTTTGACCTGTGTATCAAAAATGAGATAAAGAATTTATTCACTATCAAACCTACTTTTCAAAAGTACACCGAGGTGGATGAAACCTACATGAGGCTAGTTAAATTTTCCACTCCAAATGAAGACAAATGGGACAAATTGTGCCAATTACTTGGGTAAAACAAATTTTCACCTTCAACAATAAAAGAACACGTTTTCAAGCTAAGTCATCACCAACAATCCTCAAAGATAGTTCTAGAGGACAACAACAATTTTAGTTTCCTACAATTTTGTACTATTTTTTGTAAACTAATTTTAATATATTTTGTAAAATATTGATATTCAAAATCAAGATATTTTGATAAGTTCTTTGTATAAGTACTTCATAAATCGAAGTGTAAATGTTGGGACTTGTATCAAGAAAGCATACTTTGATGTAAATTGGTTCACTTTAAAAGTGACCATTTCCTTAATACAGAAGATCATTCTAGGATTCATGTGTCATGCAAATTGGTGATGTTTTTTTCTCTTGTAAACTTGCTATATATTTGTTTTTCATATGTCTTTCTTATTGGGATGAACTTGTTTAATTACATTATGTCCTAGATTATAAGAAATATATATATATATTCAAACTGAGATTAAATATAGAATTCATGTTAAAATGCTCTATGTTTAATTGAAATTGAATCTTTTCCTCCCTTTCACTCCACAGCTTCAAAGATGCAATAGCCTGCCTACCTTGCCCTACTTCAATATGTTCTGATATTTATGTATCTAATCACCCTAAGACTTTGACTCCATTTCCCAATGGCCTTTATTTTCAGTTTCAACCAAACATTTCAAAAAACCAAACTCTGAACCTAATAACTAGCCTAAAATCTCACAACAACAAACCTAAATCCAACAGAGAGATCCCTCGTTGAGTTTAGAAGGGATAGCTTCTAAGCTTAAAATTGGTTGTGTGGTTACCTCTAGGTTTCTTTCAGAGCCTTAAAGAAATTACGAAGTGATAAGGTAGCAAAGATGAAGGGAAAATTTCTACTGAAACAATATTAGCTATCCCTCTACAGGTAGCTTCATAACCTCAAGAAAATGTTGATGATAGTAAGAGAGTATATCGAGGATATTTACAAGGTGAATTTGAGGGCTGATTATGTAGAAGAAACCCCAGATAAAATATCAAGGTACATTAATGGTTTGAAGCTGGAGATTCAAGATGAAATCAACATGCTTTCTCCTAGGAAGGAAGAAGAAGCATATAAGTTCACTTAGACGATAGAAGAGAAGATAACAAGGAAGTAGAATTCAGGCAAAGGTTGTGGTTTTGATAGAGGAAAAGGACATATAGATGGAAGGGGGAAAATATCAACACAAAATAATGATGAAAGTAACCCAAGGCAACAAGGAAAACAAGAGAAAGAAGGTGACTCTAAAGGAGGAAGACCTTATTGGAAAGGTAGAGGTAGAGGAAGAGGCAAAGAGATTATCTACCAGTGTTACAAATGTGAGAAATTGGCTCATAAATATTTTGAGTGTCCTGAGAATGTGAAAGTAGGGCAAATATATGCAAATGTAGCTCAACCAAAAGTAGCAAAAGAAAAGGCATTTATGTCAGAAAATGCACTAGAGACGTGAGAATATTTAATGATGAATAAAGCCTTGTTGAAATGAGGCAAGGGGACTACTGAACCAATGGAAAGAAGAGCCTTGTTTAGGAATATTTTCAAGGCTAGAGGAAAGTTCT
Organism: Pinus taeda; assembly: GCA_000404065.3. NCBI lineage: Eukaryota > Viridiplantae > Streptophyta > Pinopsida > Pinales > Pinaceae > Pinus > Pinus taeda. Next base: position 11,490 of record APFE031052568.1, read on the forward strand.
GCAAAGTGGTAATTGGAAGTGGAGGAACTGGCAATCTAGTTTCCACATAAATTGTGGAAAAACTCGGATTGAAGAGGTTGAGGCACCCAACACCATATAAAGTTTCATGGCTATAGAAAGGGTACCAACTGTTGGTGAGTGACCAGAGTAAGGTGGAGTTCCAGATAGACATATATAAGGATAATATAGTTTGTGACATCATGCCAATGACCGTCTTCCACCACCTTTTGGGTCGACCTTGCAAATTTTATGGGAAAGTGGTGGATGATGGATAGAACAACACTTACAAGTTTGAAAAGGAGGATATCAAGAATACTCTTGTACCATTAAAGGAGGAGAGTAAAACTAGGATGAGTAGCTCAAAAGAATTATTGTTAGGAGGAAAGGGATTTCTACAACAAATGGAGAAAGAAGAGGTCATATATGCAGTAGTTTGCAAACCAAAGGTAATTCTTCTGCACAATGAAATTGAAGATTTACCTATTGAGATTCAAGAAATGCTACATAGGTTTAGTGATATCGTAGTAGATGATTTTCTAAGTGAGATACCACCTAAGATAATTATCATCCATCACAAAAAAACTAATATCGAGTTCAAGCCTTCTGAATACAGATGTTTTCCGAATGGCACCTAAGGATAATGAGGAAACAGGTTCAAGGAAGGCTAGACAAAGGGTTGATAAGGGAGAATTTGATTCCATGCAATTTCCTTGTGGTAATTAGTCTAAAGAATGATGGAGAAGGGAGGACATACATAGATTCTAGAGTAATCAACAAAATTATAGTCAGGTATAAATTTCCATACCCACACATGGATGACATGATGGATTGTTTAAGTGGGGCAACCTACTTTTCAAAGGTTGATTTGAAAAGTGATTACCATCAGATCCAGATTAAATAAGGGGATGAGTGGAAGATAAATTTGAATTCCAATAGTGGACTATATGAATGTTTTTCAGGCCATTTGGACTGAAAATGCACCAAGTAATTTCATGTGGTTGATGAATGAGGTCTTGAGGGAGATTGTTGGTAAGTCTATTAATGTTTATTTGGATGATATTTTGATTTTCAACAGAGCAAAAGAAGAACACCTTACACATGTAAGGTATGTTCTAGAAAGGTTGCAACAAGAGAAACTATTGATTGACCTGAATAAATGTACTTTCATGAGGTTTGAGTTGGTATATTTAGGCATTGTCATTTCAAAGGATGGACTAAAAATGGATCTAGAGAAAATAGAGGTGATTGTAAGTTGGCCTTCACCCAAGAAAAATTTCAAAGTTAGGATATTTCATGGCTTAACTAGCTTTTAGAATATGTTCATCAATAATTTCAGTGGTATTTGTGCATCCATTGTTGAAACAATTAAGAAAGATAGATAACCATTTTGTTGGATAACAACAACAAAGAAAAGTTTCCAACTCTTGAAGAGGAAGATCACTGAGAATCTAGTGTTGAAACTACTTGCATTCAATCAAATTTTCCAAGTCAGATGTGATGCCAATAGAACAACCACTAGAGAAGTATTAATCCCAGAAGATAAACTTGTTACATATTTCAGCAAGAAGCTGAACGATTCAAAGCAAAAATACTCATTTTATGACAAGGAATTATATGTGGTAGTTCAAGCTTTGAAGCATTAGATACACTATTTGATTCCTAGGGAGTTTGTGTTGGTCTCTAACAATTCTGCATTATAGTATATGATGCAAGAACACAAGTTGAACCATAAGCATTCCAAGTGGGTGGAATTTAGCTTTGTGAGGATTGGGGTAAGTTAAAGAGTTAGAGATTAGGAGTTATTTTCTAGCTCACTTAGTTGTCTATTCAACTTCCCTCATTTGGGAGGGAAGAGAAAATGAACGATTTGTAAAGTATGTGAATAAAAGAGGCATCGAATGGGAGGAGGAGTAACTCTTCTCCTTCAAGTTTGTATGTTTGAAATGAATGAAAAAGAAGTTGTGCATCAGTATATATATTCATAAATATATGTTTTGTTTTTCTGGTTTCCAACTGAAATGTGCATGCACTTCTTTTAGTCTCAGAATTCATTGTGACCATCTCTGTAATGTTATAATCTTTTTAAAATTAGATTTTGAGTAGTGGCTTTTTTACATGTGTCCCATCTATTGTGACCTTCAAAAATTTCACAGTGCCTTTGTTTTTGCAGGCAGTCACCTGTTCCTTCGATTGGAACTTAGGAATTAACTTGGGTAAGAGATAAATCATTGACAAGGAGAGGTGGGAGGAGAAAATTCCCTAAGTTTGGAGACGAGTTAGACCATGGAGGAATCTATTTTGTAGAGGTTCTATTCGTTTCACCTTCTAAAATTGAAAAACAAAAATAGAGCGCTACAAAAACATTTCATAGCGCCTACAACCATGATTTTATACACTGCGTTTTGGTACCTAGTTTGCCTTTTGGCATGCCCATTGCTATCATTAAAGTTGATTAGATCCACTAACATTCACATCTCCTTTCAATGCTTCAATGATACATCCAATATTCCCATTTCATCTTCAATGAATCTTTCACATAAGGAAAACTAGAGATGAGCTATTGTTGTTCCAATTTAGGGGATTTAAGCAAGAAATATAGGAGGCTAAGGAAGAAGAGTATAGTGTAGAGTTTAACATCAAAGATAATAAGAAATTCACTAAATCAATTGAAATCAATAAATTTTAGAAAATATTTTCTTTTCTTCTTCTTAAAGTGATTTATATTATTTAGTGGTAAACTGTCTTTGCAAGCATCTTCATCTTATATACAATTTTTGTGAGTAGCCCTTTGTTTTTATTCCACTTATTTCTATTAGGGTTTGATTGTCCTTTTTTCCATACACTAAATATAAAAATAACATTAATGAAAGTCTCTTTGCAATTAATGGCACTCCATATGTTTTTACACTTGCCAATAAGTTATTTTAAAATTGTCAATTCACTAGTTTTGCTTAAACAAGTTATGGTTGAAACAAATTACAAGGAGAAACTATATTCAAGGGCATATAGAAAAGAAGTTAGAGACACTCTCCAAATGACATAAATGAATAATACACTTATTGTTCTATTCCTTCAGCATCTTTAAATGATGTTTGTTTTCATTGTGGGTTTCGTATATTTATAGCAATATCCTTTAAAAAATCATTAATTATATATAGTTCCTAACTCTAATTAATGTTAGTTAGGTAAAATAAATACATGTATGGTATGATTTCTATATTTTTGTCACTTGAAAATTTATTGTGTATGAACTATTTCCTCGTATCTTTCACTCTCTATGTTTCCAAACTAAATTCATATAGTAAAATTTAATTTTTTTTTGTCATGAAACATTTAATAAAATTAGCAAATCATTATTACGCTTCTAGCAAAAAATTAGCCTTTGGATATAGAAATATAATCATATTTTCTTTTGGCATGCAGTAGATCCCATATATCAATCTTTAGGTAAAAAAATATACAAAGTACAAAAATTCAAGTTAGCAACATCGTTTCCATATGAGAAGATGAACTAAACAACCAAATGTAAGATAATATATCTACTTTTTGACTTATTACTACAAAGTTATGCTAGCAATTTCAATTAAAAATTGAAAACTTTAATGGACTACCATAGATTTCATAGCTTCCATTTACAGAGGAAAGTATAATTATCCTTTTTCCATAAGACAATTTATTATCTATTGTTATAAGCCCATTGCAAGGATATTCCCCATCACTCATTGAAAATTATTGTTCCTTCATTCTTAGCATTCCTATTGGCCTCATAGATCTATAGGAAAATGTGCCTGAAATTTTGATCATGTTTTTTTTATTTTTGGAGTTGTGATTCAAAAAGCAACCTATCATGATCAAAGTGTTGTTAGCTACCAATGTCCATAGTTCAAAATTTATCTTCTAAGAACTAAATCTAGATCAGAGAGAACAAATTATGTTGTAAAAAGTGTGATTTTGAAATATTAAATGCCTCCATTGCCATTTTTTGATTAGAAACACTGACATTTGTACATCCATTGAATGTCACAATCAGACATCAAAATACATATTATTTCTATTTGATTTTGGCTGAATCTTTCACAAAGTTAAAACTAGATGATGAGGTGGTGTCTTTCCATTTATGGAATTTATGCAAGAAATGTAGAATATTTTTGGAGGGTAGAATGTAGGTTTGAGTCAAGTGAAATATTCAAAATTTGTCTTTTATTCTTCTAAATTTTATTGGGTTTTTGTTGCCAAATATCCAACATCTCTACTAAATAGGATATGATTTTCTCCTCTTTAAAATTTTCACAATAATTATGTGCCACAAGAAGCATGCCTAATAATACTTCTCTATCCATCTATTTTGTAGTGTTATTCTTGGCCTCCAAAATCTTGACTAGAAAAGGGATGCGACTAGATTTGCTGACTTCTTTTCTTAGATAAGTCAACAATTTAGAAAATGGTGGACATAATGGCTAGTTGTAATAATAATAAAACTCTAATTAACCCTACAAATCCCTAACTAAAGAAGTCAAGGAAAAATAATCACAAATACATGTCTCACTACACACATCAAACAATTTATTTATTTTAAAAGTATCAATGACAAAACCCCTTTATCTGTTATTGATGTCCAATATCAAAATATAGGAACCACCAAATAACTAGCTAATGTATTAAACATTGTGTATATAATAAACTCTCTATAATCAAAATTGGGTTTACTAATGACTAAAAGATTCAAATCATTGCAAAAGGAAGAAACCATGACAAGAGAGAAATATATCGTGACAAGAAAATATCCTAAAAATTGTATATTATATATTTAGAGTGTTATTAGAAAATATTATATTTCTATAACTGATTAAGAGCCACATAGATCTAGATTAAAAAAACTAGGCATGATTATGTAGACCATAAAAACCACAAACCCAAGGACTATTATCTACATAATTATCGACCCCTACAAGATTATTATAGATCCAAAACATAAGACCATTTCTAGAAAAAACTAAACCTTAACCCATCCATCCATCATCATCATGCTTATCTCATCCAGCTACCTATAGTCTACATAGGGGAGTAATATGGGTACCTAGGGAGGTACCCAATGGGGAATAATAAGAGATGGATGTATATTTCTATATTTAAAGGCCATTTCTAGTAAAGAAAACCTAAGTAGTACTATGCAAACAATAAATCTAAGAATACTTACTAAAAGGTTTCATCTACTAAAAGTTGGAATAATACCATTTATCTAAATAGAGTTTCTCATATTCCTCATTTGAAATTGTCTTTATTCATATTTAAGTTCATATGATTTCCACCATATGAAAGCATCATACTTTAAATTTAGATATAGATTTGTTTTCCATAATGAAGTTTCCCAAATTGACTTTACCTATTTTATGTGTTTCCCAATGCTAGGACCTTCACCTTTTCCTATAAAATACATCTTATTGCTATAACCCAAAAATAAAAGTAGGTTTTTAGAGAATGAGCTTAATTTTTAAGAGAACTCCTTGGGGTGTCTAAATTAAAATATGCATAATTGTAGCTATACTTCCCCAAATATCTATTATGGCAACAATTATGAAATGCCACAACCACTTTGCATCTATTATTGTTAGTTCAACTCAAACTAAAACACTTTAGCAAAATATATTTAACTTGAAAATCATGTGGTCATCTTTGGAAAAACACTATAATGGCTTATATTCACTTAATGATATCTCCACTTTTTGGACTCCATTTAGATGATTTATTTTTTCCATCAATTATTTTCTCCGAGAGGAAATAAAATATCTAGTTAGTTTCTTCAAATTATTTTAATTTTTTTACAGAAATCTATATGAAGTCCATTGGCCTCTTTTTTCCTTTGAAAGAAAAAAATGAATTCTTCCCTTTTTGTCCCAATAAAGAGCCATGATATCAAATTTTATGTGTTTGACATATTTGAAATATAATATAGAAGACAAATCTATAACTTCAACGATAAACAAAAGCATTCACACATAATAGTTAACACAATAATATAGAGAAAATCCTTGAGATAGGGTAACACCATATATTATTCCTTAAGGAGATAAATCACTCCATAAGAAATGCTTGCTTTCCATTATTAAAATACACTCACCATGCTCCATTACATTTATTATTTTTCTTTATAAAGTATTAGCTACCTCCTAGTAACCTTTTAGTAAGACTTCTTACATTTAATGTTTTCACGCTACTACATAGGCTTTATTTGGTAGAAATGACATTTGCACATAGAAATATACATCCACCTATTTATTATTATTTCTCTTCTGTACCTTCCTAGGTACCCCATATTACCCTTGTAGGTACACTACAGTCTAGCTCCATTTGTACATTTCATAGTCAAAACATTGGAAGAACCCATACAATTATCTACTAAGTAATGTAACTAGCTAATACCAAGCATGTACATCCATCCATCCTGGTGAAAGGTTACCATTCTCACATAAAAATTGACATAGTAATGCAGAGAAAAGCCTTGAGGTAGTGTAACAACATATATTATTCGTTAAGGAGAGGAAGCACATCACAAGCATTGCTTTCTTGATATAATCACAATACTCACCATAGTCCATTACATTTATTACACGTATTTATATATTACTATCGACTTCAAAGGTACATTATAGAGAAGGAACCTTTTAGTAGGTGGAATCTTGATCTAGTAAGTCTTTTGACATTTATTTCTTTCACACTACTACATAGGACCTATTTACTAGAAATGGTCTCCATACATAGAAATATACATTCACCTATCTATTATTATTTCCATTAGGTTCCTCCCTAGGTACCCCATATTACACCCTAGGTACACTACACTATCACCCTCATAACCAAAACCACCATAGTGAGAACAATAGCCATCATAACCATTATTGTTGCCACCATAACCATGGTTATTGTGATCATTATTTCCACCATAACTACTACCATTTCCATCCCCACTATATCCATGTATTCCATTCCCATTTACTTTCATTTGGTCTAGGTTAACGATAATTCTCCTTCAATCAGGTATTAAGGGCATCATTGGTTGACTTCTAATTGAAGGTCATAAAGCCAAACCTACATGATCTATTGTTTCATGATCAATAATAATATGCACAAAATGAACTTGAGAAAAACCCTTAGGAAGAACAAGACCCATCAAGTCTAACTGCAATCCATTAAAACACCAAAAATAAATGCTAACTATTACAAAGAGAACATAGTCAATTTAACTCCAACCATTAAAACACAAAGAATAACCTTATATTGGGTTCCACAACTTCACTAGGGTGACTAAAATCTTATTGCAAGTTATTTTAATCAGTGGGCCATGTAAGCCCTCAACGAAGCATCCAAACTCAACATCTTGTAAATCAAATCTTCTTCATATGAAAGTATCAAAAATATTGATAGGAAAAGAAATGAAAGAAACCACTAACATCAAACTAGGACCATAACCAAGGATCGATAGTACCAAAGAATACCTAGGACATACAATCTCTTCGAGAGTCCATGTAGTTTCAATCTCTGTGTGATTAGTGCATAGTAACATGAAGCCAACAACAACTAATTCAAATTTTCCTAACTTTTGCTTGTAATCAATCCTATAGTAGCAACAAACTACACAAATTGATCATGGATATTTTCATTCAATAGGCATGGTTGTTGCATGACACTTGTAAATTAATGAGGCTGTAAAAAATATGGTTCTTTGTGCAATAACAAGTGGTAGAGATATTTGGAAGAGGTGGTGGTCATCCATTGATTTAGTAAATAACAGAGCTTGAACAATGTTCACAAACCTAATTTCAAAAAGAAACATTATATTAATAATAAACATATTATTAATTTGTGGTAGATAGCTACATCAAATTAAAAAAAAAATTGTGACTTAACTATAACTATATTCAACTATCTCTATAAATCCACACACCAACAGAATTAAATGAATTAAATCATTATGTTATTATAATATTTAATTTTTTTAATTTACTTTATTCAATTGTTTTTGTATTTCATTATATAAATGATTATATATTATTTTTATTTCCTTACATGGTGGGGTATATATATTTATTAAATTTTTTTCAAAGAGTAAAGAAATACTTCATTTTTTAAGGAAAAAATAAATTTTAAATTGCCAGTTTGATAAGTTAAAGTATTTTTAAAAATAAAATTCCACATATCTCTCTCTCTCTCTCTCACACACACACACCCCTCTTTCTCTCTCATGAAAACACACACACGCAGATTTAAAATGAATTTAAATCATTATGTTATTATGTATTTTATTTTTTAAATTTACTTTATTCCATTGTTTTCGTATTTCATTTTTTAAATGATTATATATTACTTTTATTTCCTTACATGGTGGGGTATATATATTTATTAAATTTTTTTCAAAGAGTAAAGAAATACTTCATTTTTTAAGGAAAAAATAAATTTTAAATTGTTATTTTGATAAGTTAAAGTATTTCTAAAATTAAAAATTAATAACCAAATTTATATATACAACAAATATTTTTCTAGTTAAATTCGTCTTTGAGGTGATTTTTTCTAGGTATATATTTGGGCATATGACTTTATTTTTGTATATAATAAATCTTTTCTACATGAATATTTCTCTAGACATACATCTATATGGTGATCGTATATCTGGACATACCTTTCTTTGCAGAGAGCATACATTTATGGGCATACAAGATGAACATATATTCAGGCATGCTTCTTTATTTTTCTACTTCTAACTACTTTATGATTCTAGGCATACAACCTTTGCAATGGATATATTTAAAACTCTTGGAAGTTAGAAAGCTTTGAGAAATAATAACTCTACATGAGATGAAAGGATATTGGCAACAATGGGACAAGCCTTTTGATCTCTAGGTGCACAAGTTATTTCTTTCTCTTATTTATTTTTCTATGATATAAGTTATAATATTAGTAACTCAACCCAAATATCAAAATATTCCAAGGGGAAACCTAGGAAAATAATGCTAGATGTTTTATATGAACCTACATATTGCTTAGAAAAATGAAAAGAAGGCAGAGAGTCCAAATTTTGATTAGAGTTGAGTTAAAAGAAATGCTTGATAATTAAATTAATTCTCTACAAGACAATATCCATACATAGATAAACAATAGAACATTAGGAGTGAAGATATAGTTGCAAGAAATACATGCTAGATTTCATGAACTAGAAAAACAAAGTCAAGAAAACAGACAATCAACCCAATGAGAATAGATCAAATAAAATCTTAATCTTATTGACAAGATTAAAGAGTTAGAATAAAATCTACAAAATGATCTAGCCCTAAATATTTTGGACTATAACTTAGATATAAAACCCATTAAAAATGAAATGAATAAGCTCATAGACTTAGATTATGAGTGTAATAAAAGAGCCTTGGACCTAATTTTGGTATTAAAGGGCATAAAGATGAATACACACTAGCAAGAACTAAACAAAAATCACAAACTAAAACCACTTACTTCATAGAAGTAAAGAAGATGAGAAAAATTATTTAACATAAGTACTGATTTATTCATGTTAAGGTAAGCACTAATGAACATATATAAATCATACTCAGAAAAACTCCCAACTTAAAAGGGTTACAAAAATTTGTAAACAAAGACCTCATTCTAGAAGACCGAGTAGAATTAAGGAAGGAGGTTTAAAAGGTAAAATAAGCTATGAAGGGTGGAAAATGGGTAATAATTAGGAATTGTAAATCCATTATTAGGGATACAAACAAGAAGATAATAACAAATACGAATTCTATACACTTTGGATCCTTGTTTGGAATGATTGTGGTTTCCATGGAGCAAAGGGCCTATACTAAGGTTGATCTTAAGTGAAATTGATATTATATTTTTGTTTGAAACTTCAGAGCATGAATAATATAATATCCCTCACATTTAAGTTGTATTGTGGTTGGCATGGATCAATCCAATCCTCTTGTATAAAAACTACAAGCATAGCTTGTTAAATAAAAAGAGCATTTCTCTTCATATTTAGAATCATAAGAGATGTCCCCTTAAACACAATACATATGGATGGAGATTTATGGTATTAATGCTAAAAATATGTATATATTAATTTGTTACTTAGAGCTTACAAATTCTACTTTTTATAATAAAAACTATCTAGATAAGAATTTCCCCTACAAAAACTTAGAAGAAGATATTTACACCCTAGGGAATAAAGGAACTAGCATCCTACAAGGAGAATTTAATCCTAGAAGTGAAACTATTCAAACTAGTCTTCTAAGCAACGATTCCATACCCAATCCTCTCAAGCTAAAATATGAACTTGATTCCACTAATAGGTAGAAAAAATACTTTGAATACATTAACAAAAATTTATTTTGTATTGATTTAACCTAGATATGTAGCTCTCAAGATCTAATAATTTGCAAAGTTCTAATGAACTGGCCAAATTCTTACGAAAGAACTATATGTATTGGTTGGTTGGGAAAAACGGCATAGATTATGTGATTTTAAATATCCCCATATACAACCCAATAGTAAATTTTGATATTTTAAACAACCATAAGCTTGATTCAAATTATATACCTTTATCTCTAACCTAAAAAGTTTCATGCACAAAAGTTCCATCAAGAAATTTTGGCAGTGGAAGACACTTGTTGTTTGATAAAAACAAAGTTGATATTTTCTTAAAGGTCTTAAACAATGAATTAAATATCCTATCATATGAGTACATTATTGATGATCTGTATCAAAATTTTATGACAATCCTCTCTATTTCAATTGGCAACTTCTCTATCAAGGTGTCAGGGAAAAATAAAATATGATAATCAACCCTTTGTATGACAACAAGTGTAGAATTGCTAGGACACCCATAAAATATTCTTCTAATGAGTTCTTAAAATTGGATAAGATAAAAATACAAAATAAAGTCCCTAATTAAAAGGAAAAATAAGGCACTACATGAAGAGAAAACAAGAGAAGTTTGTCCCCTATCAAAGGTTGATCCTAGGATATTTTGAAGGAAAATTTTGACTTGTAAAACTAAAGAGATCAATACATTTCTCTTGAAGGAATGAAAACATCACTTTAGATATATTTATGAATCCACTATTTCCATAGACAACATTCCAAATTTGCATATAGAGGATGAAGTGGTTTCTACAATATATGACATAAAGTTTGGGGTTAAACAACTTGCAAAAGGGAAATCTAAGGATATTGAAGGCTACCAAACTGAAATATTAAAATTGGAGGGGCTATCATCATCCCTCTTTCTTCCCAATAAAAACAACCATATTTTCATTCATATTTCTATGAAAAAAAGGTATCCTGCATATACACCTATAGTGCATTCACTAGGATTTTCCCAGATCCTACATGTAGCTTGAGTGTCTAAAAACAAAAACATATATAGTTTTTATAGTCATGTTCGCAAAACTGCGGTGAAAATTGTTGTCTAAACATACCATCAAAGTGATATGGACATTGTACAATTAAAGATCATTCATTATATAAAGAAAAAATAAAGATCTAATCTACTATATGCTATGCTAATTTGAAATGTAGCTGTAGGTAGGAAATATAAATACATTATAAAGGGCATAGAATCAAAGTTCAATCTTGTGCATCAACTCTATGTTTTTCCATGAAAGGATGTTGGAAAAATTGAAAGTATTCTTCCCTTGCCACTTTGGTCACTTTCTAGAGCCCCCGATCTATGTGGAGGCCTTATTTAGAAATCCTATCAGTAATCACATTCCATTCCCTGAAAACTTGAATGCATGAGAAAGAAATATAAGCAGATTTCAGACACATGATATCCTCCAATATATGAGAAAAGGAAATGGTATGACACACTTGCATTTCATTGACCCAATTCACAAATAACAAGGAGTCATTGAAGATCTGAATATGTTCATATCCTTTTTCCAGTGCATAGGAAATTAGTGATATACAAGCTAAAAGTTTTGCACAATTGTTGAAGCCCCAGCCCAAACCCAACTTGACATGAAAATAATGAGGAACCCCTTTCGTTTCACGCGAGAAGGTTTCCGGTAGCCCTATCTGCATCATTTTTAAGATCTGGAGGTATACAGTGTTTATTTGCAGTTTATTGTTATTTTCTCTCTGCTTATTTAGGTTTCGGTTTATTTAGTTTTTTCTTAACCGGATCTATACCTTTCATTTCTGCGTATGCTCTTTGCCCTGCAACTCTATGCGATCTGGGCAAATCAGAAACAGAAAGGAAGGATTTTTTTCTCATGCGTATGCTCTTTTCCCTGCACCTTAGTGTGATCTCGGAAAATC
>APFE031052568.1:51103-65632 GCA_000404065.3 Pinus taeda
TTTAATGTATTTTTTACAACGACCGAGTCATTGAAAACGAGCCGGCCGAGTCATTACCGTTTCGGAGTCAGAGTCGGAGTCATTGCTCGGCCGAGTCGGAGTCGGAGTCGGAGTTTTAAAACATTGGATAGTATCCCTCACAAAAGGGTCCTATCTTAAGCTCCTAAATATTGTGTTATAGATACGACCATGATAATAAGAGTGGCATCATGGAAGCATTAGGAACAAGAGCTTGTGACAACACCATGGGAATCATGAAGGACAAAATCCATGGCAGACAAACTTGAAGGATATAGCTCTTGGGAACCTCCTTGGACATTGCAAGAAATGAAGAAGTTATCCAGGACAAGGCTCATCATACATCTAGAAGGAAACATTTGCCAAATGGGGATATGCAAGATCCTCAAGGTTTTGTTGGAAATAATATTGAGAGGGGGGGGGGGGGAATCAGTGTTATCAAATCAATATAACTTTTTCATTTCCATATTTAAAATTCATATATGCTACTTCAGTTAAGGCAAAACCACGTGTATACGCAACTGTGTGTAATGCCAACAAGACGATATATCCAGTAAACTAATGATTCAGTTCGTTGATCCTTAATGAATGCATCAAAACATTATTAACCATATGAGCAGTAAAACAAAATAGATCATCACACATAATCAACACACATGAACACCATGATATAAGGTGGAAACCCAATGTGGGTGAAAACCACCTGCTGCAATTCGTCTCTATCTTCTTTTAATTAGAAACTTCTTTTTACAATATTTCTGTACTAGAGCAGTCTTATACCAGTTCGCAGGCTTCTACCTACAGAAGGCTACAACCTTGTCTTGTTTTCCAGTTTCTACTGGAAGGGAGCTCCAACCCCCTGGCTCTTGTACTGGCCGATACGTTTACCAGTACGTAGGCACCGACCTATTGAAATCTATGATCTTCTTTCTTTCTCCAGGATCCACGTTTCATAAATTTTCATACTGGATACTCCTGAAGCACAACACCATAATCTGAAGGCCACGTTTCATCCAATTTTCATACTGGACCCATTAATATCATTGAAGCACACAATCAATCAACACTAGCATCAACAATCTCTGAATCACCCAATACTGAATCACTGAAACCTTGTCAACAAACTGCAATCACCAAAACACAGAACAGACAACAGAACTCTGCAACAATAACTAGATCTAACTGCAACTTCAAATATCATATCTCACAATGTATACGCTAGTATGAAGAGCCAAACTAGCATACATACGCGCTTTCACCAAAGCCAACCCGTGTACATATCTACAAATATTTACTCATAACTTTGCAGTTGTTCCAGACATCAACCATACCCAGATCATAACATTCATACAATAAAACATGCGTCAATAATTCAGATCTAGTCTATCCATAATCAAACCATATAATCATAAACATTCCAAGCCTTAAGATCTCGATCCATCGTTCATCATCATCCGCATAGGTGCATCCTCAAGCTAAGCATCACAAACCCATAACCAGCATACTAGATCTCACACTTCATCAGATATTCAATTCCTTGCACACTTGCACTCCTTGGCCTAATGATCTTCTCCTTATATAGGTTTAGGCTTCTCTCAATACCATGGTCCAAAACCATGTAGAACCAATACCTTGGACACAATACCTGAGATCAATACTTTGGACCAAATATCATGGACCAATACCCAAATATCATGGACCAAATACCATGGACCAAAGCTTAGTTTTCCAACCTGTACGCGCCTTTCCTTCTGTGGTCCTGTGTGTATACGTATATGCGCCTTTTGTTCTGATAACCCATGTGTATACGCGCGTTCATCAAGATTAACCTGCGTATACCTCTCTCTTGACCTATTGTACTATGATCTGTGATCTGATTGAGTTTCCACCAAGGACAACACCTATATCATACCTCAGAGTGAGTTGTTTTTCTACGAGTGGGTTGCCATCAAGTACAACATATGCATCATAATGCCAACAGGTTCTCTGATGGAATCCTCATCGGAGGGTTCACTAATCTAGAGAAGAAGCAAGTGTTTCATCAAAAACTCCAACTTATGGAATTCATGGGATGATGGTGTGATGACATGAGAAACAAAGCAGATCAAGGGATTGAAGATCTTTTCAATCAAGGAAGCTGTTGGAAGAAGCCTAGATGACCTAAAGGTAAAACGAGGTATGTATGTTTGTCTTTAATATTATAATGCCATGTCATAAGAAAGAAAACCGAAGTTAATAGGGTTGTCTTAGGACCTATTACAGTCACACGTGCGAATAAAAGGAGGCTCTCTTTGTTGTCATAACAACCCTCATATTACAGTCATAATTCGTTGGTTGGGCTAAGAAAGGATTGCCTATTAGGCCTCTCATTCAAGAAAAGAAAGAAGCCCATATAAGTGAAGGAATGAGAGCAGTCTAGCACTAGTTTCTTGAAGGAATCCCCTCACACGTGCGAAGAAATAGGGCCACACTATTGTTACATCAAACCTACAACTATATCTCAAGGAAGAGCTCGATTGTAAGAGGGATAAGGTACTCTTCATAAGGGAAGGAGTCTACTAAGGAACAAGGAAAAATATCTCTTCTAGTGTAAGCATAACTAGGGCTGCTATTAATTGTCGGAAGAAGAACAAAGTGCCAAAAGAAGGAGGACGAAGTGTGCTGGAAGAAGGACAAAGGCTTGACTTGTGCTTGGAGGATCTTCTTGCCAAGGGTCTAGGGTTTGGAATTTATCGATAGAAGCTTCAATAAGAGAAATTTCAAGAAGGGTTTTCCTCTCTAAGAGAGAGGTTTTGCCCTGGCTGAGAGCCAACATCTTGTGTTCTTGTCTATTGTATTTTGGTAACTATTTGATGAAGTAAGAGAACATACACTAATAATAAGAAGAAGAATATTGTGTTAGAAAGAAAAGTAAAAGTACTCCATAAATTGTTATCATTGCTAGAAGAATCTCATTATAACTCAAGTGCCCTAGATTCTTCAAGATGGTATTAGAGCTAAGGTGACACATCAAGGAAGAGCATCTCAAGAACACATACAAGGGTGACGCATCAACTCTACAAGCTAAGGGTTTCAAATCCATCAAGGACATGGAGGTCTATCATCTACTCTTCTAGATCCATTAAGGAAGACTACAAAGCAAAAAGACGAGCCTTTCATATAAAGGCACCTACAAGAAGATCCATTCAAAGAAGAATCTACATCAAGTTACATCATCTTCAAGAAAAGAAAAGCACTCCAATTCAAAGAAGTCTTCATCACCAAGCAATCTCTTTGAAGGAAGCAATTTGAGGATCACCAAGATCCAAGAAGGCAGATCATCAAATCTTCAAGGAAGGAGCAAGACTTCTTCATCATCAACGCTATCAAGTAAGTACTTGTATGTCCTCTTATGAACATATCACAATGTCTTTTTGCGAGGAAAGCAACAAATTGGTTGGGGCTGCTAATTTCCTTGCATGGAAAAAGAGGACTGATTTACTTCTCAAGGAGAATGACCTTCTAGAATGCATCAAAGGGAGTATCACTGTCCCTGCTAAGGAACAAACTCAAGCCCTAGCAAAATATAATAAGGATGAAACAAGGGCTCAAAGGATTCTGATAGAATCCATCAAGGACTCTCTCATTCCTTATGTTTCCAAACTTGAAACATCAAAAGAAATCTACGATAAATTGATAGAGTTGTTCTCAGTTAGCACAGTTGGAGAAGTGATATCATTACGCAATGAATTGTACAACATGAAGATATCCATGGAAGGAATAGCTCCCTACTTCATGAAAATCTCTTAGGTGAGAGATCAACTACAAGAGCTAGGAGAAATCATGTCTGATGGTGAAATGACAACTGTCGTACTCAATGCTCTACTTGAGGATTGGGGCAACTTCACATCAAGTATATATGCCAAGAAGGAAGCTACCCCACTAAATGAACTTTGGTCTGTATGCAAAATTGAGGAGACTAGACTCAAAGCCAAAGATGATGTGGGATCAAAGGAGCAAGCATTTGCTGCAATGGCCAAGAGAAAAGGAAAGTTTGGCAAGTTTGGTCCACAAAGGACAGGTAACAGAGATATGCCCAAAGTCCAATGCTTTGGCTACCAAGAATATGGACACTACAAAAGGGATTGTCCCAAGTTTAAGGACAACAATAAGAGGAAAAGAGAAGAAGCTCACATTACTCAAGAAGTGAAAGAAGAAGAGAAGCAGCAAAAAAAGGAGGACCCTCTAGATCTATAATATGACTAAGTCAACTTCTTTACATAAGTCTTCTCTCAAAGTTTGGGTATCATAGGGACATGTAGAAGTTGGATGGAATGCATGGCTTAGGAAAAATGGCATCTTTAGGAATATAGAAGCATAATGTAGAGATAGTTTAGATAAAGATATTCATGTAGAAAGGATGTAGCTATTAAATGACCTCATCAATGCAGAAAGGAAATGATCATGATAAAATCTTAGAAAGCCACTATCATCAACAAAGAAGAAGCATTTGCAGGATGAGGACTACTAAGATCCTCTGGTGGAATCTTCAATAGAAGATTCATAACTTTCAGAAAAAGCAGATGTCTCGATAGAATTCCACTCATGGGATTCAAGAAAGGATGATATGCAGGCAAGAAAAAAATGAAGCAAAACAAAGAGGCAATCTCAAAAAGCTATCAAAGGAAGCAAAGATGATCAAGGAAATGGTCAAGATGAAGTATGTATGCATCTATGTTTTCAGTTTGTTAAAAGTGGCAACTAGGGCCAAACTCCATGTGGGTCTACTTATTCATGGTAGACTGTAGTTGATATTTTCCCTGGATTCCTCTCGTCGATAGGTGTAGGATTGATCTAAAGATCATCCAATTCTAACATGTATTCATGGAAATATGAATTTATTTGTGTTATGGGACAATTTGTCAAGGTCGGCCAGCAACCAAATTGCCCCCACTTGTGCTCAACGTTTTAGTATAAAAAGAGGTGGCTTGCTAGTCATTTGGACACACACTCTTCTTGTGATCTCTTCCTCTTCACTTGTCTTTGGGTTTTGGTGGGAGGAGAGATCCTAAGACTATACGCTACCCTAAGAGGAGATTCCCTAGACCTAGTTGTTGTCATGGGTAAGAAGGATCTACGCAGCCCTAAAGAAGATGCCCTAGCTCCTAACACTTGCATGGAAATAAAGCCCTAACGCTGCCTAATGAAGATGCCACCTAAACGCAGTCATGGAACAAGGGTTCTAATGTTGTCATGCCCTCAACGCAGAGAGACCTAAACTTTGTCCTAGAAGAATCTACGTTGCAGCGTATCATTGTCATGGATGACACTATGAAGATGACCTTAACACAGTCTCCTAGCCATAGCACTTAAGGAAGTGTCTTATCCACTGTTCGAAGGAGAGGTCTACATGCTGGCCTAAAAGAGACCTAGTCGCAGTTCTGTGTAGCACTCTAAATGTTGGCCTTATTCTGTAGCAAGAAGGGACACTTACCTCTGCCATAATACATTGTCCTAGGTCGCATTCATTAAGGGTTTGAATGCAGCAAGGGGAGGCCTTTTAGCAAGCCCTAACCACAGTCTTATGTGTCACGTTGGTGCCATAGACGCAGACTATACACAGTGCATTAAGGAGGATGTTATAGGCAGCTCAAGGTGGCTCCAAACAACAGTATATGTGCACTAGGATGTTGTCATTAGAGGCCTCAATCCGCAGTTAAGGAGGACTATTAGAAGGATTCTTAGAGGACTATTAGAGACAATTAAGGAGGACAATTAGAGGACTGTCATAAGCAATTGTTGGTTGTTGTCCTAGAGAAGCTCTTCGCTGCTTGAATATGAAAGAAGCCTAAACAACCATAGCTTAGCTACTCTGCTTGGTCGCAAGCCATAGCAAGTAGCTAAGGTTGATAAGTGTAAATTCATAGCCTCATTTTCAGCAATAACAACACCGCTCCATGCCATAATAGTAGGTGGCAAGAGTTTCCAATGGGGAAAGGGTCAACAGAGGGCTTTCGAGGAGCTAAAAAAGAAGATTAGCCAAGCACCAGTTCTGGCATTACCAAAATTGTAGCGGCCCTTTGAAGTCGAGACACATGCAAGTGCGTATGTTATGGGAGCGGTCTTGATGCAGGGAGGAAGGCTAGTATGCTACGATTTTGAAGTATTTCATGGAGCAGTTCTTAACTACCCTACCTATGAAAAGGAGTTCTATGTTGTGGTGCAAGCTCTGAAGAAGTGGAAGCACTATCTAATGAGAAAAGAGACGGTAATCCACACAAATCACCAACTACTACATTACCTGCAAGCCTAGAGTAAGCTACAACAAAGCAGGCATTACAAGTGGATGGGGTTTCTACAGCAATTTCAAATTGCAATTGGTGATCAACTACAAGAAAGGCAACACAAACAAGTTGGCTAACATGCTTTCAAGACCACCCACACCAAAGACCACAGCTTTGGTAACTCTTATGCACATGGAACTCTTATGAGGACTTCAAGGAGGTGTTTCAATAGTTGCAGAGTCAAAGTCATGTGAACAATGGCGATAGCACCATTGACTACGATCTCCAGGATGGGTTACTCTACAAGCTGGATAAGTTATGTGTTCCTAAAGGTGAGAGATTGCAATTGATTAGACAGGCTCACACATCCAAGGTTGTAGGGCCATTTGGTGTAGGGAAGACTGTGGCCAACATGCAGAGGTATGTGTATTGGCCCAAGATGCAAGAGCAACTAGCTAGATTTATAAGAGAATGCATGCTTTCTTGAATCAACAAGCCTAGCAACAAGAAACAAGGTCCATATCATCCCTTACTTGTACCCACTCGTCCTTGGGAACACATTTCAATGGACTTTGTGGGAGTTTTACCAACAACCAGGAAGGGAGACGACAACCTATTTGTGGTAATTGATAGGTCCAACAAGACGTGTGTTTTGATGCCCTGTAAAAAGACCATCAATGGGCTCAAGTAACAAACTTGTTCTTTGGACAAGTCGGGGTGCACTTTGGGATACCTAAGACTCGGGAGCATTGTTTCAGATAGGGATACAAGATTTCTCAGTGCCTTCTGCACTACAATGTAGGAGAATAAGGACACAAAGTTGAAGAAATCTATAGCATTCCATCCACAGACAGATGGGCAGATAGAAGTAGTCAACAGGAATTTGGTGCAACTTCTAAGGGGATACAACCAGAAGCATCTGAATACAATAGAGCAGTCCACACTTCTACAAGAAAATCCCCATTTGAAACTTGTTTTGAATCAAGGTTTCGTGGGAGCAGGAGCGAAAACGGAGAGCGGGAGCACCAGAAACATTTTCAAAAGCTCCCGACCCAGGAACGAATATATATATATATATATATATATATAATTATATATATATATATATATATATATATATATATATAGATATTGATGCATATATGTCAACAAAAGCATGTAGAATGATGAATTAGATATAAAAAGCATAAAACTATAAATTGAACCATACAACATCAATCATCTAGAAGTTATAATCTTCATCAACCACGTCCGCAAGTTACATACAACATGCTGAGTCGCATGATTCATCAATCCAAAGTTTCAAGCTTTCAAAATTCAATATATAACATTTATCATCATTAATCACCAAAGTTGTACTTGTAAGCTAAGTGTAACCATTACAACAAAGAATATCTAACACGAAATGAAATGTTATAAAATGAAACAACTTTCAACTTTCACGAAACATCATATTCATAATTCATTACCAATGAATTATAATTGCCAACTTCAAACTTCAAACTTAAATTGTCATATATTGTTTTCAAAAAATATCATAACAAATATGAAAGAGTCAATAGTTATAAAAACTACTAGAAATTAGAAAAGACGAGTAAATCTATTATCTACAACTTCTTGCTGCCAAGAGAAATGTCTATTTTCTGAGCAGCTCTGTGGTGGTCTTCTAGGAGTCTCCCCCCGCATAGTCACACAACCAGAACCACAAGGCACATGACCTCCACATGATGATGTAGATGGAGGCAGTGTCAACAAAGGAACAATAGTTGGAACTCTAGCACTAGCACTGCTACTAGATGGTGGGGGTCGCATGGTTGTTGTTGCTTCATCATCATCTCTCAAAAGTTCTTCTTCCAATTCTTTTAGATATATAGTGCCATCCTCCAAATTATTGTCCTTTGGGTTGTTGTCCTAAATTTTATATGTTGGATCCTCATAAGCCCGATCACAATAATGTCTCAACAACCTCAAGTTGTAGTGCACATAAACCAAGCTTTCTGCCTAGTTTCCATTGAGTCTGTTTCTTCTCACAATATGGATGAAGTGTAGGTGCTCCAACACCTCTCTGTAGAAGAACATCAAATTTGTCTCTATCTTCCATTGCATGCAAAGAACCAAACAAAGCAGTGCAACTGAAGTATCTACCTAATTCAAGACGCAGATTAGCACACTCCTTGTCCAGGACCAACTTGTCTAATGCTTCCATATATCCATAGTAACATGGTACCGCTCCCAGGCATTGGAGAGCATGTACCCCATGCTCCTGTGCTCCTGGGAGCTT
The DNA here is from genome assembly GCA_000404065.3 of Pinus taeda. Lineage (NCBI taxonomy): Eukaryota > Viridiplantae > Streptophyta > Pinopsida > Pinales > Pinaceae > Pinus > Pinus taeda. Next base: position 59,666 of record APFE031052568.1, read on the forward strand.
GGGAGCTGGTAAGAAAAAGAAACTTTCCAAAGTCGTTAAGAGCTTCAAATGATACTTTGGAGCTTTTCGGGAGCTTCACTACAATAAATTTTGATGTTTTGGGTACCTATTTTGAGCAGATTTTCACTTTTTGGGTACCTATTTTGAGCAAAGAAGGTATCATTTGTTTATTTTCAAAGTGATACATGACAGGTCAGGGGCTAGACTACATGGGCTCTGTAAAGTGACAGAGATGTGGAGATGTAGCAAAGGTTTCAACAAAATATAAACAGTTGTCAGTCATTCTTTGGTAGCTTTTGTTGCAAATCTTGAAGTTCAACAATTGCAAATAAGTCTGCTTTCTTGAAGTCTATCTTGAAGCTTTAATGATAACATGCAACAAACTATAGTGATGGTCAAAAAGAGAAAGAGTGGCATGTTAGTCATTTTCATTTTATAAATTTCCAAACTTGAATTTCGAAGTTGAATATAATATAGTGTTGCATGAAATCACATAATAATCAAGTAATATTAGCCTTTTTTCGGTTTGGGAGTTCCGCTCTTTGCTAGCGAGGAACTTCATTGGCAAATTGTTGATGGATTAATATTTTGATTTTTTCTGGCAGTGTTTCAATGTTCAATCTTTTACATATTTCATTGCAAGATGGAATTTGCTTGGCAAGTTTTGGATGGAAATAAATTACTTATTTCATTTTTATTTTTAACATATATTAAATTTTAATATATTATATTATTGTCGCTCCCAACTTGACGTTTCTTGTAAATTTGGGAAAAGCTTCTAGCCGTGCTGGATACTTGTTCCCCCATACCCAAAGTACCCGCGTACCGAAAACTTGTGCAACATAGCATATATCCTTTAGATACCTCTGGATTTGTATGGGGTTTGATCCTAACCCCACCCCCAGGTGCAAGTTGGCCCAACCAAGATGGAGAGTTGTTAAATTTTAGGTATGTTCTATGGTTAGAGCAATTTATTTCAATTTTCACAGTTAGCTCAATATCTTTTCCAGATTAGCAATCACATCAGCATTAAAGTAAACTACAGATAGCACATAAACATAAATCGCAGAAGACAAGCCAAGATGTGGCAATAGCCAGGGACAAACCCCAATGTGGGGAAACCCTTGATCAATTCTTCTTATATGTTCTTCAATAGTTCAGTAGAGAAAGAGATAGTATGTTTACAACAAAAGTCAACACTTTGACTTATCTAGATAGGAGCATAGATCATCTCTAAGAAGATGATACATGAGATCAATTAAAGACATGTTGCTTCAACTGATTCTCCAAGGTGACTCCTTCACCTATCGTTGTGTTTCATATCGTTATCATGCTGCACCTCACCATGTTGCATCATGCTACACCCATCATCACTATGTTGCATCTCATCATGCTTCATTAATCATGACTGTACCCATCATTGTACTGCATTATGTGCCATTGCTGCACCAAGTTGCCATACTAACCTATGTGTTGGTTGCATCTTGCTTGCTTGTTGTCCCTAGCATGCTTGTTCTCTTTTGCATGCTTGTTGTTGCATGGTAGCTGTCCCTTGTATGCTAATTGTAACATTGCATGCTTGGTGTATTTGCTGCTAAGTACCATACAATTGTCCCAATGTTAGTTAGTTGTCCCTTGCATGCTACTCTCCTTTGGAGACAGATGCTCTGTTGTTCCGGCAATTCTCGGCAATTCTAGTAGTTTTGGTTGTTCCCGACAGTTCCAGCAATTCCGGTTGTTCCCCGGAGTTCCAACAATTCCAGTTGTTCCCGGCAGTTCCGGCTTCTGTCTTCTGTGTTATCTTTCCTGCCTGTTCCGACAGTTCCCAACAGTTCCGGCAGTTTCGGTAATACCAGCTATTCCCGACGATTCAAGCAATTTTGGGTATTCCTGGCAGTTCCGGCAATTCCCTGCAATTCCGACAGTTCCGGCTTTTCCCGACAGTTCTGGTTATTCCCGGCAGTTTTGGCTATTCCCGGCAATTCCGGCAGTTCCAGCAGTTCCAATTATTCTAGGCAGTTCCGACAGTTCCCGGCAATTTTGGCTTCTGCCCTCTAGATTAGGGCATTGTTATCCCTTAGGATCTCCCCTCCTACTAAAAACCCAAAGACAAGTAGAGAGGAAGAGATCCCAAGTGTGTTGAAATGACTTGAAGGCCACCTCTATTTATACTAAAACGTTGAGCACAAGTGGGGTTTATGTGGTTGTTGGCCGACCTTGACGAATTGTCCCATAACACAAATAAATTCATATCTCCATGAATACTTATCGGAATTGGATGATCTTTAGATCAATCCTACACCTCTCGATGAGAGGGATCCAAGAAAAATATCAACTTCCACTAATAAGATGACGCACATGGAGTTTGGCCCTAGTTGCCAATTTTAACACTCCCTCTCAACTAGGGAGAACTCCATCCGTTGATCCATATGTCTGATTGTACTATCTCTGCCATCAGTGCCCTGCACTGCTCTGCTCTGCTAAGCTCTTCTTTACTCTGCTTTGTTGAACCATGAAGAAGAAGAATTGATCGAGAATGTCTCATACCATTCTCTACTAACCCGAAGTCAGTTTCATCTAAAGAGAGTGTGTCACATCACTCTAACTGACCCAAAGTCAGTTTTATTGATCCCAGATCAATATCACAAGAGAGTGTCTCTAACCACTCATATTGATCCCAAATCAGGTTTCATTGATCCCAGATCAATGGAGGTCATCCTAGCATAGGGAGTACGGTAGATACAACAATGTGTCCATCGATAGTACTACTATGGTCCCCAACCTCATTTCCTTGCTCATTGATTAGATGAGAGGTATTTCCCATGAGTCCCAGACTGCATGGGTAGGATGCCTCGACAGGAGAACTAATCATCTTGTCCACAGGGGAACAAATCATCTTGTCCAATGGATGCCACGAAGAACTAATCATCCTGGCCCACAGGAGAACTAATCATCCTGTTCCACAGTTGCCACGGGAGAACTAATCATCCCAGCCCACAGGAGAACTAATCATCATGTTCCACAGTTGCCACGGGAGAACTAATCATCCCGACCCAAAGGAGAACTAATCATCCTGTTCCACAGTTGCCACGGGAGAACTAATCATCCCGGCCCACAGGAGAACTAATCATCCTATTCCACAGTTGCCACGGGAGAACTAATCAACCCGACCCATAGTAGAACTAATCATCCTATTCCACAGTTGCCACGAGAGAACTAATCATCCCGGCCCATAGGAGAACTAATCATCCTGTTCCACACAACAAAAAAACTTATCAATGGCTTGCCTTTTACATTTTCCCTTCCATCATATACAATGGACACCCCATGCTCATTCCAAGAATTTGTCATTTTACTCAAACAATGTGTTATTTTTTCTTTTCCATCATCAAGTCCAATCGTTCTAGCCTTGTCATACCTAGGGCTCTTGTATCCTTTAGGGGCATCATTTATGGAAGAAACCATTTCATGTCAATAAGGTGATCGAAGAACATTGAACAGTATCCCACATGCATAAAGAAACCAGTAAAGTTTTGAATCCACGTCATTCTTACACCCTTCGTCAAGGAAATTTGACATGGTTCTACGCCTTAAAGATATGTTTGTTCCTTTGCCTCCATATCCACTGCCATGGGAGGATGTTGATGGAGTTCTATGTGCATGTGATTGTGAGCTATGTTCAAGAAACCCTTTGATATTTTACATCTGTATTGGGCTTCCTCCTCTTCCCTTATGTATTTGCCTCTTTGTGTTGCTAACACACTTACATAAACTTTGATTCCTATTTGTTTATCTCCATCCCATGGCCTTTTCCCACAGAGGTGCCTTCTAGCACAGGTGTATGAACCTGTGTAAGCATTTTTGCAATGGGGCAGTGGTTCCACCCCCTTTCCCTGCATCAGGACTAGAAACATATTTCCACAATGGGGTTTGGACTTGTTTAGTTTTTGTGCCCTCATCATCTCCACTCTCTTCCTCCTCACCAAGGTACTCCTCTCCAGGTTTTTCATCAAATCCACTATAACCCACTTCCTCATCCTCTTCATCATGATCAACCCTCCTTCTTCTACTCTCCAACACCATAATAACAAAAAAAAGGAACCAACAACAACAGAATGCCAAGCCATATAGCCATGATGTTTGAAGTTTTGAGTCTACAAAAAAATGGAGGAATGGGAATGGGAAATAGAGAAGAGAACATTTTTATTTAGCAATGAACATATAAAAAACAAAAATGCTAGATTGGAGTGTAGATCCCACCTCTTTCGCCTTCAATCCCAAGCTCCAATCTCCCTTGCAAGCTCCTCAAGCTCCTTCAATCTCCCTCCTCAACTCAAGCTCCAAGCTCCTCTCTCTTGCTCTCTCCAAGCTCCAAACTCTCTCTTGCTCTCTCCAATAAAGACAAATGGTAAATAATGGGAGGCGAGAGGGCCTTTTAACCTTTTCCTCCTCGCCTTCCCTCCCTTTCCTCCATGTTTACCGCTTATCCCTTTTCATCGTCGATCGATCCTCCCCATGCGCTACACGACCTTTTCACAAATAGGAGCAGCAAAATTAAAACAAGGAGCGGTCGGGAGCAATCACTCCCCGATCGCTCTCTCTTTTAATTTGTCACTCCCAAAGCGAAAGGGAGTGGTCAAGGAGCGATTACTCCCTAAATCGCTCCCTAAAAACTAGGGAGCGAATATAACAAAAAAAAATTAAGGGAGCGATTTTGGGAGTGCGCTCCCAAGGTCACTCCCTATCCGCTCCCAAGCGAAGCACGATTCAAGAACGAGTTCGAGGGCCGGGGGGGTGCTCCCTCGCAACTCTGCATTCAATTTCCTTTGTTAGTGATGAAGGCTTCCACATTCTAACCATGGCCCTGATTCGAGGATTTAGTCCATACACAAAACATTCGGCTTGGCGTTCATCAATGTCAAGATAAGGAAAGTATTTCACAAGCTCCATAAACCTTATCTCATATTCTTCCACTGTCTTAATACCTTGGACTAACATATGGAAAGTTCTGGCTTGCTGCTCTTAAAAGTAAGGTGGCAAGTATTTAGCGCGAAATCTTTCCTCGAACAACTCCCAGGGAACTTTGTTTGAAGTGAGATGTAATTGCTTTTCTAGGTTTCCCCACTAAATCAAAGCACTTTCCCTAAGCTGAAATATAGTGATCTTTGTCTTAGAGATAGACGAATATTCTCTTAGTACGAAACACCTTGTCATTCCTTCTAGCCATGCTTTAGCCCTTCTCCACCCTGCCCTCTTGAATATTCTAGGAGTTTAATCTTTTGCAGTTCCCTAGGAATATCTTCCTTTGGTTGTCTACAATCAAAACCTTTGGGCTCCTCTGGGTTTCTTTCCTCAAGGTGAGGTTGTTCTTCCTTGGTATTAGTTATTAGTGGCCCTTTTCATGTTTCCAAGATGGCTTCCAATGACTGCATTATAACAGTTAGCTCAAGTGCTGAAACAGTTGGTGTTGATTATGGTATCGATGGTGGCAATGGCAATGGAAATAGCGATGGCCATGGTGATGGTGATGACGACAGTGGTGGCGATAGCGATGGCGATGCTACCCGATGGCGTCATCGTTGATACTTCTATACCATTGCAACTTTTCCTAGTCACGTAATAAGATTATGAATATCTGAGGTGCAATTTAGATTAATAAATACAATTTCATAAATTCAAGCTCACATACGGGTATATTTTTTCTGCTATTATTACCTACAAGTAGGTCTTACTGATACTGAAGTCAAGGAGGGTGGTATCGCTACCTCCTTGTCCTAATGCATGGTGATCTATTCTAATGCGTAATAATACTTATTAAAATGCATGGGTCTTCATAGGTCATAGTATCACTTCATAATATTTGCCTAGCATTCTCTAGTCCTAATTGTGGTTATGGACACACTACTTAAACCAGGTAAAACGAGTGCAATTTTTTTAATAATAATTTAAATTAAAAATATATATATA